>JASDQU010100863.1:147587-164283 GCA_032191745.1 Picea mariana
GGTCCAGATCTGCTGATGATCGGACGGTCCAGATCTGCTGATGATCGGAAAGATCTTATCGGGATTTCGCGAATCGGGATTTCGCGAATTCTGATGTCGAGGTTTTGTTACTCCTCGATGCCTCGATTTCCGATTTTCCGATGGTGCGTTCCTTTTAGGACTTTTCCCGATCACTTTGATCACCTCCACGCATCCTACCTGATGGACGGTCCTGATTTCTCCTCGGGATATCGCGATTTGAAATGTTCCAGACTTTTCGTCTCCTGGATCCGCGATTTTCCGAATCCCGTAAAGCCGATGAACTCTCTTATCGAGATTTTTTCGAAAGCCTCGATCTCTGCCATGTGTCCTTAACTGATGGACGGATCAGATCTGCATCGGTGATTTCACTGTAAAGAAACCCGATCACTTGTTCTCAGGATTCCTGATTTTTCGAATCCCGATATGCCGATGGGCTTTTCCTTTTCGAGAATTTTCCCGAGCCTTCAGATTTACGCCACGCGTCCGGGAGAGATGGACGGTTCTGAGTCCTCCTCGGGATTTCACGACTTGTGATGACCTGAATTGTTGTCAACTTGAAGCTCCGAATGTCGATACGCTGACGACGCCCTCGATGTCCGCCACGTGTCCAGGAGATATGGGCGGCTGAGATCTAATCGTGATTTCGCGTATCGCGATTTCGCGAGTTGCGATGTCAAGTTTCTTTGACAGCTTGAAACCCCGAATGTCGAAATGCTGACAGGCGCTGCGATGTTTTCCACGTGTCTTAACCATCGGACGGCTGAGATCTGATCGCTATATCACGTATCACGATTTCGCGAGTTGTGAGGTCCCGTTGCAATGATCTTTGAAAACCACGAACTCCGAAATGTCGATATGACGATGCGTTGATCTTCTTCCACATGTCCTCTGAAAGGGACGGCTGTGATCATTTCGTGATTTTGTGATTTCGCGTATCAGAGTTTTTGGAGAGCAGATTCTTTCGCTCGTCCAACTCCTGATTCCCGATTTTGCGATGGAATAGGATATCGCCACGTGTCTCTTGATGGAAGGTCAAGATGACGTTGGTATTTCATGACTTTACAAGTCGAAATCACTCATGTGCGTTCTAGAGGGTTAAACCTCGTGCACTTTCTCACTGATCCAACGACTGACGGTCCTTTGCGCAAGATCTGACAGCTAAAATGCTTTCGCCTTTTCCACGCTCTCCTTGTCCCTTCTGGACTGGTTTCCCGCTCTGGATTCGTTCACAGGACGACTCTTACGGCCTCAGTGGCTATTCTTTTCCCCTGTGGAAGAAAGATTCGTGAGTCTTTCAAAGATTTGAAAGAAATGCACGAATTCTTCGTTATCTGCTACAATCTTTGACAGATTTGAGCGATTTCTTGAAATATTTAAACGATTCTGCCTTTCACATGAATCTTTAACAGTTTGGAATGTTTTCTTCAATTTCTTTAAGCAAACTTCCGTTCTGAAACTCTTCTTCGTCAATCTTTGACGATTCTTGAAAAAAAATTGTGCAGGTTTCTTTAGAGTTTCTTCTTCTGCGTTCTCTTCGTCCAAGATCTTTCGATCGTTGTACGCTCTACTTCCTCCGCAAGATTCTTACATTGATCTTTTAAAGAGTATTACGAACAGCTCTCCAAGCCTTGTGAAAAGGCTGTGTCGCATGCTCTCAAGATCCGTGAGGCTCTGCGCTGTGAGGATCGAGTTGCTCTCTGAACTGTGTGAAGAGGCTTACTGCTATAGCTCTGATACCATGATAAATTGTGGAGCAAAGAGAAATGCAGAGAGAAGAGAATAGAATAGTATATTGAAATGTATGAAGAAATACAAAAGGTACAGAACATAGAGAACCCAATTACAATGCACGATGGTTGAGCTATATATGCTCAAGCAAGACAAAATTAGAAAGTACAACTATCCAGTACAGCTGGCAGTGTACGGTCATACTGTTGAGGGTACAATATATTTAACATATTCGACCATAAATTAATGAAATCAAGCGTGAGAGGAGGAGAAAATAAATAAGGTGATCATTGAATTTCATGCCATGAGAAAGGGAAGGGGAGACAAAAGGCCCTTTGTAATTTGTATGCGAGCAGAATTTGATAGGCAAATTGTTCGTCATGGGTCAATTTTGCTGTTAAATACCATTGAAAATTTCTCATTATCCTTCTTTATAAAAATGTTAAATTGGATAATGCAATTATCAAAACTGTCAAATTGGGCAGCGGTTTCATTTTCAGAGTCCAAGTCTGTGAAAATTGCTCATTATCCTTCTTTATAAAAATGCTAAATTGGATAATGCAATTATCAAAACAGTCAAATTGGGCAGCGGTTTCATTTTCAGAGTCCAAGTCTGTGAGGTTGTTCTCTTTAAAATAAAGCATGGAATTTCAATCTCGTTATACATTTAAACCCCAACTACTAGATCTCTAAACCATGTTATTATATGTAACATTATTTCCTGTTGTATAATGCTTCATGCCTTGATCTCTAAGCCAAATCCATTCTTCTCAAATGAACTATCTATAAACTTTGTTCTGTAGTTCCTTACCATTAACTTATAATCATTCTTCAATGTATGTATGTAACTCCATTATATATTGTTGTGCACATATATTCCTTGTAGGTTACATTTATGCGGAATACAATAGTTGTCCACATATATAACTTATAGTCCCCAGTCATACAAGAATCCTGTAAGATTGTATTAAAATAATTACCAATCTGAGTTGGATTTAGTAGAATATCTATTTTGCGTTGGTGTTTATGTTGTTGATTCATTGAAGATTCCAACATCATTGAAGATTCCAACTTGTACGAATAATTTGATTCTTCCAAAAAGATTTACATTCTCAATTTTGTGCACTTACACAAGCAAGGCGTCAATAAGATTTCTAAAATTCTTTTTCTTCCTTAATTTAGAGTGGTTCCACAAAGTTAATCTTTTGGTATAAACCCCATTCCATACATTAAACACATATACATTATTAAGTTATTAATTTCTTTGCAATATGTCATTTGAAAAATAGCTATAATATAACCATATAACTCTATCGGGAGCTCTTGTAATCTGCAATGAGATATTGATTGGCAGGGAATTCGACTGATTTTAAAAGATGCTAACCAAATTCTTACTTTTAAATGATGGAGTAGTGGATGTACGGTGATTATCAATAGAAATTTCCGTAAAAATTCCAGACGTTTCAATTATTCAAGCCCAAAATGAACTATAAATAGAATGCATGATTTGTATCCTGGCATTCCAATTTTAAAAATCTTACATATTTGATAAAATATAGATGGATCTTCTTGTTCCATAATGAACCAAGAGTGGTTTGATTGTCAGTAATTCCATTCCCAAACTTACCCACGTTTCACATGTCTAAACAACATTCATTTTGTCCAACATTCATTTTTTCCATTGGACATCAAGGAACTCTTACAAAATGTGCCAGTAGATAACTCAGATAATGTCAACTTAATGAAATATGATATTGATATAGGATATTATAGCTTTGCAAAATCAAAACTAACTCCGGTGAACACAAAATGCTCTTAAAATTTCTATTGGTTAGATCACAATTGGAACTGAACGATGTCAATGTGTTCAGTGTATCCAATCATATTCTGAAATAAGATTATAGATTTGCATTGTTCATGATACAACCATTTCACAATCCTACCAAATTTCTTCATAGAATCCATACCATCATTTCTTTGGGGGGGATTCTCCAACAATCTGCAGGTGGGTTTATGGATGAAATGTTTCATTCAGCGGTAGGTTTAGCACGGTAGGTGAGATGTACCCAACAATAGTCCTCCCCACTTCCACTGACACAAACAACAATAAGATCTTGAACTAGAAGCCAAAATATGCCCACCAAAAATAACTACTAACAGGTCCATATACTCCAAGTGGGTTGTATCCCAGCTGTGAGATAGTAATTTTGTCTTTTCATTTTCCAATTCCTCTCCGAAAAATCTCAGGAACCCACCTGATAAAAATGTGGTTTCAGTGGTTGATTCATCTCATTAATAAACAATGTCCTCTAAGCCCGAGCTGAAACTGGTCCTTTAGTTAACCATAAGGGAGTAAAGGGAACACTCATGACTCATGCCAAAATAGATATGTCGGTTGAAACCACAGGGTTGGTAGGTCTAAAGGGCACACTCATGACTCATTCCAATCTAGATATGTCGGTTGAAACCACATGGTTGGTAGGTCTACGAGAGGATAGATGTTGAAAACAAGGCACCATCTAGACATTAACATCTAATAAATCATCTACTAAATGTTGTACATGGAAATCTATCTATCCAATCAACCAACTCCTTTCACAGCCTAAACATTTCTTATTACACCGAAAGGCATATACCTATTGGAGATGGACACAATTAATCTTCTTTTAATCTAAAATTCTAATTTGATGGCTAACAATTAAAGATGTTGGCATATTCTTAGTCGTCCTCCCAAATCAATGAATGTGATTTACTCGTCATAACTTTATTGTATTTTTTAATGCATTAGTTAACATGTTTACTTTTTAACATTTACCTAATCATATTGATAAATTAATGTAGCACCATATGATTGCCATGTTCAAATAATTAATCTTTGGTATTACCACATTTGGATTATTAGTTGTCCATACGTTTCATATTGGATGGCCGACCCAACTGAGCGTTTCATTTTCTACATTAGTGATGTGTCTTATAGATTGGAGCAGCAACACCTGGGCTGGCTGCAACAACACCTGGGATGGCTCTGGGAAAACGGTGAAATTTGAAGCGCTAAAGAAAGGTGGTTCAAAGTTGTAGAAAGAACCAATGTGGTGTCTGTCAATGAACCATTCTAAAGATTTACAACCACCTGGAGCACAACAAATATGAAACAATGGACTAACCAGCTTTCCTATCTATGGAGGGAGGGAAGTGGATGATTCTGTGGACGTTTCATCCCCAGCCCAGATTACAGACGCGATATCAAGCTCCGAAGAGATATCAAGCTCTTGTCTTCTCCATCTTCGTCTTTTTAGGTTTCCATAAATATCAAGCTCAAGGTCGAAGGCATAGAAAGGAATTCCTCTACTTGTTCAACCCTTGGTGGAGACCACGATGTTACATTATGTATTATATCCTTTCAGCATTTATCAGTCATAAATTATGACTGTGCTAGTCCTACTATCTTCACTAAAATCCTATTTGCAATGTTTTCACAATATACATGCTATCACTGACAAGACCTAAACATTTCTTATCCTACTATCTTCAATGAAATCCTATTTGCAATGTTTTCACAATGTACACATTATCACTGACAAGAGTGCTCTACTCAATCGAAGATATTTTAAATGTTGCAGTCTGTAAGTAGCCCAAACGAAAACAACTTCACAAAAAATTTTCCCTTATTTTGTTTTCATTATTTTTGTTAACTAAAAGTTATATGCAACACATATTTGTCTAACTTGAATTACTGTATAATCGATTCACCATCCACGATGGTGATATAAGCTCATTACAATGAAACACCAAAGAAAATAAAACAAAGTCACACTATTTTTTCAATAAAAAATTTATGGAATATATATAAAAATAAAAAATAAAAAAATTCTAAAAACATTTCATGGTTATACCTATTTTCTAATTGTATTCTACTATTGATAATATATAAGACTCTTACTAATCAGTGTTCAAACCTTCTGCACAATAGTGAAGACATCAATATTTTATATAACAAATGGTTAAACCCATTTATAAATTCAAAGTTCACAAATCTAGTAAATCACTAGATTATGTTCTCGGTTTAGGGATTAGACACTTTGGATAGGGTGAACTTGTAGCTGGTTATTATTACTTGAGTTGGTTGAGTCATTTGGTTAAATTAAAAATAAAATAAAAATAACTTAAAATTTTTTAATTATTATTCTATTATAATATTGGTTAACAAAAAAAACTTAAAATATTGTGTTGTGTTCAATATTTTTATTTATTAATATTGAGTAAAAAAAATAAATTAAAAGATAAATGTATGTATTAAGGAATTCGAATTCATGAGAAATACAAAGTGTTGAAAGCATCATGTATAAAAAAACCCACTACATTTCATAGTGTTTCTCCTTAGTACATTGATTTAGACCTTCCAATTTTA
The DNA here is from genome assembly GCA_032191745.1 of Picea mariana. Classification (NCBI taxonomy): domain Eukaryota; kingdom Viridiplantae; phylum Streptophyta; class Pinopsida; order Pinales; family Pinaceae; genus Picea; species Picea mariana. The sequence goes on from JASDQU010100863.1 coordinate 153,745, forward strand.
TAATCAATTTTGTAGGATATCCATTTTTCAATTATATAATTACTATGTACAATATTCTATTATATTTAAATTGATTTTAGTTTTTCTTAAAAAAAAAAAAAAATTAATTAATTAATTAATTAATTAAGAAGTTTTTTTAATTATTTATTAATTTTATATTTAAAAAGGATTTAAAAAAAAAAAAATTGTTTCCATTTAAAAAAAATAAAAAAATTAATGAAGAATTTGGTATGGTGTGCCATTGAAAGTTTATCTAGTTTAGGAGTATAGCATATTCACCTTGAGTTACTTATATATTTAAGGGTGAGTGGGAAAGAGTCTTAATCCTAGAGAGAGTGTAGCGTCAAAGCAACATTTGTGGTTTGTATTTAATCAATATCCAAGTTAGTATGGTAAAAAAAATTATGTAATAATGCATGATGGGGTATATCGATTGGTTTCTATTATTCATTATGATGTTAATCCAACTCATGTTGGGATGAGTTGACTTGATCATACTAGCAAAGTGGAGTTCATATATATTTGGTGAAGGAACCGTAACATTAGTAAGGTGTGTGATGAGTACCTTAACAGATGCTAGTTCATTAAAAGAAAGGAATGAAGAGAGAGCCATACAAAGGGGTTGATGTGTTTCAATGAGAACACCTATGGAAAAGGGTAGAGAATGCTTGGGGGAAGGCTAGCCCTTTCACTCATAAATTTATTTGATAAATAGATATTCCAATGGAGTTTCATGGATCATTATTCACAAGTCCCTTGTAAGAGGGGTGGGTTGTATAAATGGGAGCACACTCCTTGAAATGCATTATTTGGTCTAGCAATTACTTGTTCACTAACAAGGATTTTTTTTGTTTTCTAGGAAGAAATTATGTTGAAAATAAATAAATAAATAATTCTAGATGAGGAATGACGAACATTTGCTTCCCATTGTTAAACTTCTTCATAGTAAGGGGAAAATTTGAAAGTGCTAGGGATGGATAAGAAAATAGCTAGAGCCGAGAGTTGGTAAGTATTTTGAAGGTATAGAGGATATGATTTGTGACATGAGAAATACAACGGTTAGAAGAGAAGACTTTAAGGATACGTGACTAAATATTTATGAATGAACCCATAGTGTATTTATTCTTGATTTCAAAATGTTCACTAACTCAAGTGTCAACATGGTTCCATTTATGTATAAGTACGTTTGTAATAGTGAATTGTGGGTAGAAATAATGGTTTTCCTTGACTATGATGAAGACAATCCTATACTCAACATTTAACTTGGATGAGATCTATTTTTTTTTATGACTTAAGAGGAAGGTGAGGTTCAGGACAATGACCAAACAAACCATGAAGTGATGACATAACATGATAGTTAACTAGCAATGTCTTATTCAATGTGCCTAAACAAAAAACAAAAAAAAATGTACCAATCTCATTAGTGATGGCATATGTATTGTCAAGTTAGAATGATAATCAAAGTCAATATATATGTATATATAATAGGTGGGGTGGTATGTATGAATTAATGAAATTTGTATCAAACTTAATATAAGATTCACTTAACAAGAGAATTGATGATGAGATAAGGTTCTATCTAGTAGTCAACTAGAAGACTACACATAAACTATGGGGGTGTCCTATATGGATCATAGGAAGAACAAATATATGAGAGAAGTGTGTCTTTGTGTTAATTAAGTTATAAGGGGCAATAACATACAGTCAAGACATAGTAAGGTGTCTGTTAAATAGGGATAGTCTCAGTCAATATATTCAAAGACATAACATGAATTTAATCAAGTGAAGGTCGAATGGGACTAGTATAACACAAGATTAAGACTATTATGACATAAGTTTTTCTATCACGGAAGACACTTAGTAGTTGTACCATGAATTTTTTTTTCTTCTTATTTGTGAATGATCATAACCCTAAACATGGTATAAGATAATAATAACAACCTATTATATTATAATTTGGTTGAAGATTGATAACATTTTAGATAAACTAAATAATTATTGAGATGTTTAACTTAATTTTTTAATATAAAGAAAGGAACACAAAACTCTTAAGTTTATAATTCTTTATAAAATTTGTCTTTTATAGTATATGATAGTTAATGGAAATTTTATCATTAGGTTAGAACTATAGTGAATATCATACAAGACTTGGTTAGTAAAATCATGAATCTTACCAAGAATAACATAGGTGTTCCCCTTATTGCTAACATAGTAGTAGCATAGCAATGACTTTATGATATTCCAATCAAAGTAATGACCAAGTAAAAATTCTTCAAGAGTTAACCCTAGGGATATGTAAACACCATGAATTATGATTACCTTTTATTTTGACCATAGCTTCAGGACGAAGTTTCTTGAAGGGTGGGTGTATGTAATACCCCATATATTGTCCTTTAGGGAGTTAGAACAATGATTGTTTACTCATATTAGTAATTCAATCCTTACCATTTGTTTGGGCTCAATTAGATTGGGATAGATATTTGAGATATGTACATCTTGACCTAATTATGTGTTTCATGATATTACTTTCATTGTTATATACTCATGATGATGATAGCTCTTTGGTTTGTTTAAACATGAAAGTTAAAATGTGGAATTTAGGCATGTTGATACCAGTTCAAGTTATGATGTGAATGCATAACAGATGTCAGGCATAATAAAAATAAACATGCATTTTTTAAATTGAACGTCAATACAGATATGGATCCTTATATGAAATTATTATGTATATGCATAGATATGAGTTATTGGTGAATTAACTTATAGGTTAATGAGCTACGCGATAGCCAAATGACTGTAGTGTTGAGGTGACTTGGATATTGTAGATATCAAGAAGATAGTATATGCTATATGTTGCATTTATTATTTAATTTATGATTTGAAATATTGTTATGATTTGTGGTGAGTGTGGTTCTGACAGGGCACACAGCTTGCCCAAAGTGGTTGTTTGATGACGTGACTCTAGGAATAGTAGTTGCCCAGTATGTATTGATGTAGGGTGTTGACCCTAGTTCTATGAGGAGGGGTGGAGGTATTTCCCACATTTTATCCTCTGAAACCTATAATTGTGTGAGGGTTGTGTGAAGTCACGCTCCCCCAGCTGTGTGATGGTGACTGATAGTTGCCTGCTGGGGAAGCTTGGTCAAGATTTATGAGACTTCCTCTCACGGGTTCTATAAGGAGTTAGGTCAATATAGTTGATGCTCCATCTTACTCTAGCAGAGGAAAGGATAGAATGGAATATGGAAGTACGTCAGGAAGGAAGGATGCTTTGATGTTAGTTGAGAATATTGATTGGGGATTATAATTTGCCACTATCATTTACTCACTTCATTCCTACCATGTTTAAAACCCTCTTTTGATTCCCTTTTTATATTTTAAGTGTGATAATGAGTTATTGATGAATTATTGTAATTGTGTTCGTTAAGATTATTAAATGATGCATTACTTGATCTATTGTCTTGCATGAATTGGTGTTATCATATAGGAACTATCCAGTAGAGGTAGTGGTTGTTTATAATTAGTACATGCATGAGATATGTGTCTTCTAGCTACGCACACATACCCTACACATGTACACTAGTACAATTAATTAATATATTAGTTATTAAGCTAGATTATTTACTAGTTAATTGAATGCTTATTGACTATGTAAATTATATTGCATACAAAATATCTAGAAGCATTAAATACCTTCTTTTACTAGATTGATGGTTGGTATGATTAATTAAATGAGCATGGTGGGTTGTCAAATTGCATTAATTAGCTAGCATGAGAAGAAAGACTTTGCATTTTACTTATTGTTGTTTTATGCAAGTCATTCATATTTTAGTTTTATTTTATAGTTTTCCCAAAAATCTAGATAAGGGAGGTTGATGGTTAATAATGGGGGTGGTTGAGGAGATTTGGGGAAGGGGAAATGAAAACTTGATAAATAGGAGAGGATGTTGATAGGTTGGAGGAGTTTGAGAGGTTGGAGAATTCTTGGAAGATGTAATTCTTGTGATAGTATTCTAAGAACATTTGTGCTTTGTTGTTCTTGGAGTCACGGGCACGGAGGACCAAGAAACCGAAAGGTTTCTTGGAGCTAGGAATTCGTCTAGGCTCCTAGTTGGCTGGGAGGATTCCATTGTTTCACTCTGGGAAAGAGGGAAATGAATGCTTGGAAGAGCCTAGGACTACATTACAATCGATGAGCTTGGACAAGCTAAGGAGGAGGTATTTTTCAATGGTATTTGTTTATTGATATTTTGTATATACTTTTGTTTTAAGTTCTAAATTGTAGAGTTAACATATTACTTATTTCATCATGTTATTTAGATTTATCATTGAGAAAATGTAGAAGTATTGTGTAAATGAAAATCAATGAAATTACACTAAGACAGAGTTGTTATGTGTATGTATTTAATTAATGATTAATTGCTTAGCATCTTGTAGAGGGGTACTACAAAATTAAATATTGCGCTAGTTCCAATCCTTATTCACGCCCGTCCAGTCTTATAGTTTCGAAGATCGACGATTGTGGTTGACTCACCAAACAAAAAACAACCTCAAATTACAAAATTTGGGTATCGAGTTAAATCACTCGCAAGTTGTAGTTCTGCAATCATCGTCGACCGTTAATCTACTTCGAGAAATATCCACAACCGTTGGATCACTTTTGAGTGGAAGGATAGGATACATTAGAAAATCTGCATCACTTAAAGCTCAACCCATCGATCCAAGATCCAGATAAAAAAAACAACATATGTTTTGGGTTTAAAGTAGCGAGGATTTTACGTTCTGGAAAGGCTGAGATTTGAAATCCCTGAAATGCGAATTTTTGTTAGTCATCGGATCATTTCAAGGTGGAAGGACAGAATAAGCTAGAAGAGTGGTAACGCTGACACATCAAGACGTCGATCTAATTCATGATCAACGAACAACATTTAGTTCATATATAAAGTTGTGAGGAGGTTATGCTCCGTTAGTTTTAGATTTGAAATACCCGGAGCCCAAAAATCTAAATTGAATAAGGATTGTCGAATTTGGAGGACATAACGAGGACCGTTGGATCAGGGGTGTTGATCAGTGAACCATGTAAAAAAGGACGTGTGGGAGATCCACGTCAGTGAACCTCATCAGCAAGGACGTGTGGGATATCCACGTCATCGAACCTCGTCACCAAGGACGCGTGGAATACCATGTCCGAAAAACTACATGGCATAATTAGATGATGACAACTGTCAAGAGGAAATTGACTTATGCCATGTCAACAAGTGACTTAAGAAAGTTACGTAACTCCGGGAGAATTGATTCAGGATTTTTACCACGAATGAATGTCAAAAGTCCCGAAGTCCCAAAGGATGAAGAACCAAAGTCTCTCTCATCCGTCGATCTGAGATATAGTTCAAGAGTCAGGACAACCATTAGATCAGGATATTAACATGTGTCACATCAGGAGATCTATGTTGACATCATAAAGAAACTATGAACGACCACGTCAGCAGTCTATGTCAGCAAGGACATGTGGCACAGTCAGAAAATGACAAGTATCAAGCTGATTTGGCATTTAAGGTACATGAAAATCATGAATCAGAGTGACACGTGGGAGCTACTCAGCTCATAACACATCATCAGGTGACATAAGAAAGTTACGTCACTCCGAGACTTTTTCTTCGGGAGTATTACCACCGCACTTTCCAAAAGTCTCGAAGTCCTGAATGTCGAAGTCCCCAAGTAGACATGAGACGTCTAATCTGAAGATCACTTCGGGAGCATCCTCAACCGTCGATATACTCAGTGGAAGGATAGTGTAAGTGGAAACTTTATCCAACAGTGAGCGATCTACACCATTGATGACTTAATCAACAAGTGGTCACTCCGGAGGAAAATGGAGTAGTGTTTATACGAGACCTCCAGAGTCCCAAACATCGAAGTCCCGAAGTGAACATAAGTCATCTGATCTGAAATATCACCTTGGAGTATTCTCAACCGTTGATCATACTATAGTGAGAGTTGAGGCTTGAGATTCTAAAGCCCAGAGGCATGAAAGGGTCTCGACTTTTTACCGAGAAAGGGACATGTGTCAACAGATTGTAAGCTCTGGAAGATTGGCGTTCAGAGGAAAGAAGGGGTTTGAGATTTGAAATCTTCGGAGTCCGGAGACCCGAAGGATATATCAACCATCAATATGATGTCAGGTTTACTATAAAATTTTGATCAAAATATAGTGGAAGGATAGCATCAACATGATAGACAAAGTCATGGAGTAAAATGTGGCCATACATATCATTGCTTGATTAAGTCATGGTCATTGGATTAAGAAATGAAGGATGAGTGTATAGATTAATGCTAAACATTGATCTGGTTTCGAGATGTAATGTGAACCATCTGATCTGTTCGGCGATATCGTATTCGGGAGATTTGAAAGGTTTGAATTCATGAAGAGTTGAAAGGCGAAGACCTAAATTCTCGACACAGGATATTGAATTGTGATCGTTGAATCGATAAACACTCAAGAGCGTGTCTCACCTAGCACGAGGTCAACGTCATTGGTCATATGGTAAAGAGATCTAAAGGGGAGAATGTAATGCATCGCTTTAATTTTTAATCCCGTGTTTCTATACCATTGATCATATGAACATGGTTTGGAGGAAGCGTCGATCTATGTTATCTCAGAGATGAAGGAAATCGATCCATGACTGTGATCAATTTGTGAAAGGAAAAGGGATGGCAGGTGTAAATGTTTAAGACATGAATAAATGATCTATGGTGGTCCCAAAGTTGTTAATGAACAAATTGGTTATTTCACAAGTCAGATCAATAACTTAAACAAGTTTTGAGCATAAACAAATATAAACACAACCATGGTTGGTTCACTTGAAATGGTATGTGTGAATGAAGTGTGGCTTGTTAAGTGAAGAAGTGAGTCTGGACCTGAGGTCTGTGCGAATATAAGAGAGAGATGTAGAAGAGAAGATAGTGTTATGAGATTAGAGGAAAGAGAAAGCGAAGAAGGCATGAATTTCAGAGAGAAGATGAAATGCAGTGATGAGTGTTTTATACCCCTGATATTGAGATAGAATTGATTCTATAATGGATCACTACTACTGGAGTTGAATAAACTCTATATGGATAGATTGGGTTGTAATGTACCTCAAATTTTCCATAAAAAAAAAAAAATCTATGGATCATTAATCCCCAATTTCATTTTATACGTTTGTTGGTAAAAGGAGAAGATCCTCATTCCTGTTATAAATCTTTCTGGTGTTACTTAAGTTCTTCCTACCACATGATGCTATAACCACACCATTCTAACTTACTTTGGGTAGAAAATTTATATGGATAAATCACCAAGGGCTCTAGTAATTCCCTTTAGCCTCCATCCTACTCACCTATATACATAGATCTATCTATATAGTGGTTAGACTTAGGACTTATATTCCTAATCTATTTTTAACATGATATTCCTAAGTTTCCATGCAAGGCTATTTAATTTGTCCTTGAAATACAATCTGTTTCCCATCTATATAGTCCCAGGATCAAGCTTAGTAACATGCGCTTGGCATTAATACAGAGTCTCGGTCATTAAACATGCTCCTTTAACTTATGAATTGTGGTTAGTGATGTTCCAGTCTACTTACCTAAAGGGGTTCAACTAACAAGGTCTCATGTTAATTCTCATTAACTCTGACTTAACTAAAGGATGTTCAAACAAAGTCTTATCTTGATCGATATGCTATCTATAATAATGTAGTTGAAGTGAATGAGATTCCAACTTGTCGAGTCATGGAGGGGTTTATCAGTTTCGTGAAATTGTTGATGTGGAAGGAATGGTCTACTATCAGAAGGATTTAAGACTCTGTAACTACCATTTTAGTTGTAGTCCTGCATGTACAAGTTACGATGCTTTCACCTAGCTTTACATCCAATCGATTCACACCAACTATGCCCTCATCACATGGATATACCATCCTTCGTACCCTTATCATTTAAACTGTGTAATCAAGGCTCCTTGTAGGGTTTAATGTGTTTATTGTTTTCGTTGTGGAGTCCTTCGAAAGGCTCTACATATTATTTTCTCAGTAGAGGAGACTGTCAACATTGGAGGTCATTACCCCGTGTAACCGACAGTGTGGTATGAATTCCATGGTAAGTCTTTTTTTTAACATGTTACTATGGTTGAATAATAAGGTGGCTCTTCGGAAAATCGTTACAGTGAAAGCACTATTCGTTCTATCACTTTTGTTATACATTTTCTTTCCACTAAAACTTCCCTTTATCGTTACTTCTCTATAATTCTTTATGGGTTTTTCCCATTCCCGGAGAAGTGGTATTATTTGGTCGTTTCTTTCTCAATCTCTTTGAAGATATCAACATTCCTCCTCTTGTTTATAGAAAATGCATCCATATCGTTTTTGTCTATACTTCAATTCCTAGGGTTTCATAACTTATTGTTATCGTTACTCCTTACAGACCGTGTATTATCGTAAGTCTAGGTCTGATAATGAATCTTCGTGAGACTGTGTGAGAATTTTCTTTTGGAAAAGAATGTTCCCACTGTGTAAAGAATAATACATTATATTTTCTTTCTTTTCTTTTCAAAGGAGTGAATCCATACCTCTATATTTTCATCAAGCTTTAGCTGGTTCTTACGCATATGTTGCTTTCTTTATGTATAATAAATTTATGTCTAGTGTCATAAAAAATGTGACCTCTGTGATTTTGAAAAGTCCATTAGAGATACCCTACAGTATATAAAGTCTTTTAAGCTTGTAGAAATTATTATCATTATCATAGCCTACACCATTTGGATTTAGTAGGAGGATATCTCTGTATTTATTGTTGATTTATAAGTACTCTCTGCAATTTGGTTCTGGAAGGGTTGAAACTCAATAGTTAGGTATAGTCTCTGTTCTACGTGAAAATTTTATACTATGTCTTTTCACAACATGTCGTATACAGTTTGTATGTTTAAGAGAAAACTATCACTGTTGAATATTTCATTTCATAAGTAATGGATTTTGAGATTTGTTACCAACACTAATGATAGGGCCAACGTAACATCCCGCTCTGGCGCACTGAGAACACTTATTATTTGAGGACACTTGCTCACAAGTGATCTGGACCCTTTTTGATGTTAGACCTTTTATATTTGATTATGATGTGATTGACAGATGACATGATGTGTTACTATTTGATGTAGACGGGTGCTATTGACTCAGTTTTATTGAGTGTGCATGGTTTTTGACCTTGAGGATGCAGAGGCATTGGTAGAACCACCTTGGACTCCGGACTGAGTCAGGGAGTGTGCTTTTGGGTTGATATGTTTACTATGATGTTTATTTGATTTGATGATTTGATGTTCACATTTATGACATGATTATTGGTGATGCAGGCTGACGATAGCTTGCCAACTTGACTCACATATGGAGTAAAGGGGCCATACACGATTGCACAGAGGTTGAGGGAGAGGGGTGGATAGCATCCCTGCCACCGCCTGCTAGCACTCTCGCCATGGCTCGAACTGTAGGTTAATGATTACCTAGTTCGAGAAGACCCACGATGCCGTGAGGGACGACTACGACAGTCGCTCATGATGATTCTAAGGGGCACGCAATAAGGCGGGGGCCTTATTCCTTAGAGCCGTTAGTCTCCTACGAGTTCACCTGGCGAAGTGTTTACTCCAGGGGTTATAGAGGTCTACCAATCAGTCCAGTCGGCGAGTGGCACCCTTGGACCACGTGGTGCATCCTGAAGGGCACGTTGCACAGAAGAAACTCAGTTGGCGAGTGGCACCCTTGGATCACGTGGTGCATCCTGAAGGGCACGTCGCCAAAAGAAATTCCAGAAGCGAGTGGCACCCTTGGCGCACGTGGTGCGACCTGAAGGACACGTCGCGATAAAGGTGGTTGAAGGAGTCAGCCTAATTTAACTCTAAGTCATCATCACCTAAATAAAACTTTAAGCAATTCCCTTAACCAATCGTCGCATAGCTCAGAATTTAAACCCTAAGCCTAAGACCTTTTAGAAACGGGGTGGAAATTTAGTGTGGCCCTAACAAATGAAAATTCAAAAAAAAAAGGGAAACAAAAACTCAGACCATTATCCTCTCATTATCCATGTCGACTTTTTAAACTATCCTCCATCACCTTGATATTCCAGTATCCATCTTCCTTTTACTTGGGCAGTTCACATTACTAATCGTCATCCCTCCCCGTATTTCCCCTTTATTCGTTTTATGTAATACATTTACTTTTCCGCTAAACATGTTTGCCATCACCCTAGCTCTCTTTATCCTATATATATATATATATATATATATATATATTAATGGTAAATTTAAATGATGGATAATGATAAACTATAATGATGAATGCATACTTATAAAATAGAAAAAATGAAAATATATATATGTATATTTATATTATAAACAAATTGTAAACAAATAAAGTTAAGCATGTGTAAATAAAATGAAATTGATAAGGAGCGCACATACTCTTGGAGTTTTTGAAAAGAAAAATAAAATAAAATAATATAAACAAAATAAATTAAAAA
>JASDQU010100863.1:180723-191379 GCA_032191745.1 Picea mariana
GTATGGTTATGCTGGAGACTGGAGAGACTGGATTGATTTCTTGTAGGAGTTGGGGATACTCAGCAGACTTGAGTGGTAGCTCAGCCTTGGAGGCGAGCTGAGAAGCTAGATACTCTCTGGAGTGTGTGGCCCCTTTGAGGCTCGGGGGGCTAAGGGGGAATGAGAGTACCCCTAGCGTTTGGCTGGGAGGTACCGGTGAGTTGATTGCGGTCGGCAAGCAGGAGCAGGAGCGGCGGGAGCACAGGAATCATTGCGGCAAGCAAATAAGGCAAAGGTATGTTCCTGAACTGAGTAGAGTAGAATGCATAGTGATTTCGGCTGAGATTATGATTGTATGGATGTAAAATGTCTTTTCCTCGTCCCTAAACTCAGAAGATTCACGTTTTCATAATTGGTTCAGTTTAGGGTCACTGGTAAATAGTTGGGGTTAGGGCTATTTCATTTATTTTTCATGTACAGTACAGTTCAGGGTTGGGTAAGTTCGTATGGGGCTTAAGGTTATTTCGTTTTCTGTCTATATGGCTCAGTTTATGGTAAAAAAAAATATTGGTGGGGTGTGCGGATGCTGTATTGGGTATGGGCGTTTTTCTTCAGAGGGTTTCCTCTTTTCATGCTAGGCATTATATTATTATACAGTGGGCAGTGTTACAGTAGATTCCTTTTTAAATATTGGCCGTTTTTCCTCCTTGCCAGTAGGCATTTTTGTTTAGAGCTGGTATTCTGTACATGGCACCCTTCTGGAGATCATCCACCATGCTGATTCATGTAGCCAGAGATGCCTTAGGTGCAGGCACGCTACCTCCTCCGCTCGGTACACTCCCTGCATTACAACCATACCCTCTCACCGTCAACAACAGACCAAGACTATGCTAACCTCGCATCGTAACTGTTTCAGTTAAATCTCAAATTGGCTAAAGTGTGTTAGATCTGGTTATAATATGAAATGGAGAAGGAGAAGTTTCGAGATAGACTACTAAATCTAGTGAGTGTTGTTACCAATGTAGTATTTTTTTCATAACATCGGCAGTGGCATCTGCTCTTTCATCTAGGTCATCTGTCCTATCTTTTCTTCCACAGTCATCCATGCAAGCAAGTCCTCAGCACGAGCAATGATAGGCTGAGATGGGTCCTTGTACATAGCATACCCACTGGCTCCTGCGCTTTTGCATAAAATCACAACAGACAGCAACAAATACCATCCTGATTTCATTCTTCTCGCCATCGATCCACCCACTCCACTCTACCCATATGAGCCCAAGAGAACTGAGGATAAAAGATAATTAGAGAACGATTGAAGGATAAATGTTAGTGGCCAGTCACCAACTCGCCTGGTCCCTTGTTTAACATAGCAGCACCGTTTGATACACCCATAGCTCAACCCCAGCACCGGCCATGCATTGAATGCCTGCATTCAGCCATACATTCTGCTCCTTACAGCACTGAAAAATCGTTGGGCGGTAATTACTATTATTGCAATTGATGGTTAAATAATAGGGCGCCTTATGTTGTGGGAGGCCTCTGTGAGGCGTGAATACAGTTGCGCGCATGTGTGCCCTAATTCCTGGTGCACTCCCAAGCTGTCGCTGGGTGAATCTCTTACTCAGCGTTAACCCTTGGAAATTAATTCATTACTTTTTTTTTAATCTTAAGTTTTATCGGATCCATTGATTTATTATTAAGTTCATAAGTTTGCATACGATTGTAAAGTTTTGACATTGCATGGAGGAAGCGAAAAGGTGAAGGTAGGGTTTTGGAAAGGAAAACTCTTAAAACCAACTGTTTATTCATTATTTAACATCATAGACCTTTAGCAAATTCAGATTATACTTGATGGATATAAAGCATTGGAACTCGATTCATGGTCATTCTTGAAATTATAGATTTTTTTTTTTTTTATCCCTTTCATTAATTGATAATTTAGATTATGATTTCACGTGAATCAATTTTCAAATTACAGAAACTTAGAGAACAGCGGTGTCTTTAACAGTTTAAAATAGTAATAGGATTTTGATATTGTATAAAGACTAAACGAATTAGTTCCCGGAGTATTACCTATATTAAGGTATGTATTGGAAAAAAATGAAAAATGGAGGGCTTAGAATCGAGTAGAAGGAAGAAAGGAATGGGAGGAATGACAGTGTATTGAGAATTCAACATTCATACGAGGGTCCAACTAACCTGACAGAAATTAAAGGCGTTGGACAGCGTGTGGTGGTTTCCAATATCCCGGGCCTGCGTTCTACTGCCACGATTTACCCTCACGATTTTACTTGCCAGCGTTTCTCTGCTGAGCATGTTTCTGGATTTTGTGGCCAGTAGATAGACTACGAGTCTCACCTGGATAGGGCCTTCACACAACCATTACACCATTATCGATAAGCCTTAGAAGCGGCGCACTGCTTCACGGCAATAAAGGTAAACCTGTATTTTTAAATCTTAATTTAGATAATTCATTTTTGAGTTTAAATTTTTATAAAATATATTTTTAAAACTTTATTCCAGATCATTCTTATCCTATGCCCTTGGGGTTCAATAATTGTCCTCGTTCTATGCAAACGGAATGTGACTTTTACTAGAATTTAATTATTTTATACGGACATGCATTGGCCCCGAAATGTTACCTGTGCATGTATATTTTTAAATGGCTAGTTCGGACATTGGGTGGCTTAGTTAGAATTTGCTATCTAAAGCATTGATAGTCTAAATAGTAGTAACCCTTTTTGGTGTTGTTATGCAGCGAATTAAAATGACAGCCTTAATGCTATTACTAATTCATAACAATAAAGTGACTTGTGTTTAATAATAAACAACCCAACAACCAGTGTCCGTAATTTAATGATATATGTCCGTAATTTAATGATATATGGGTATAATTTATTATAAGGATTATGAATTTTAATGTTGTATTAATTCAGGGAGAAGTTGAATAATTGTAGATCTTACTTGATTTTGACAATGAGATTATTATTTGGGTTGTTGATCATTAAGGTAATGGTTTAGGGTAGTTGGTTCGATGCGTAGAAAGAGGTGGTCTAATTGTAATCTTATTGATTTGACAATGAGTTTATTGTTATTAATATTTGCTCAATTGTAATTTTATTACTTGTTAAGGTTGCAATAATAAAATTTGTTTTAAATTGCGATGTTAATGAGGATGTTAGTTCGAATTATTAAATATTGTTTAATTGGCAAGGATTATGCTTGTTAATGGCATGGTTAACATTGTTTAATTGAATGCTAGTGATGAAGCTTAAAACTGCAATACTAATATTTGATTAAACGCAATGGTAATACTTGATCAAATGGCAATAATAATAATATGTGGTTAAATTTGCAATGTTAATGATGATGGGTGATCGCAATGTTATTAACGGCTTAATTGAAATGTTAATTGAGATGTTGGATTGCAATGCTATTATCTTGTAAGGTTATTACATATGCTATATTATTAACATTGTTTAAGCTGCGATATTAAATACTGCTAATAGTAACGAAAATGCTTGTTCAAAAGGAAATATTAGTGATGGTTTTAATTGCAAGATTAATGATGATGGTTGAATCGCCCTGTTAATATATGTTTCGTGGAATGTTCGTGAGGATGTTTAATTGCAAGGGCTTTATTCGTTAAATTGAAGTGTTAATGATAAGGTCTCTGTAGATTAATAAAAATTAGTGGAGCATGTGATCCTGATTGATGTCTTCAGGCCTCAATAGGAGTGGGTCGTTTTAGAGTCCTCGTGACATGCGTCTCCCGTAGTGGTCATGATTGTCCCTGATTTTGTAGTACTTGGTGGTATTGTACTGCGGGGTATGTTCGTGTCGGGCGGGATATAAACACCTCTTGTAGCTTAGTATTTTTGTCTGTGTGTAAATCTGGTGGAAGGAATCCAATGTCGTATCAAGGGTCTCGGGATGTTTAAAGGCACAATTCCACTCTTGCGACACACTCTGAGCCATATCAGTAGTCTCGGGCTGTTTAAAGGCACCGTTCCACTACTGCGACTCTACTGTCGTATCCTTTCATTTTGTGGCAGTATTGTACCTAACCCCTGGTGTCCCTTTCTGCTTACAGCTGCTAGTTTCATGCCTTATGTTCAGGGGCATTTAATTCTTGTGGTCACTGTGATAGGTCGGGTCGTCTTGATTGTGTTCGTCTTACTTGCATCTTGTTGATTCGAGTGGTGACGTAGAGTTAGGAGGGTTGTTTCTTCTATGTGTGCACACACTTTTACAACAACAAAAAAAAAAAATTGCACCTGTTGACAGAGTAGTTGTCCTTAAGTAGGAGGGTTGTTACATATGGTATCAGAGCCGGTTCGACCCACGACTTGGGGTTCGCTACGGCTTGGTTGACATGAGCTTGTCTTATTATACTGTTGTTGACTGAGTTGTTGTGTGCGTGAAGGTAATCATGGTTAGAGGATGCCGCGGAGGCAGACGACGGGGTGCTAGGGGAGGAGGCGAGACGCCTCCAGCAGCCTCCACGCCTGAGGGGTCTAACCCCTAGGGAGGCGAGCAACTGCTCGGACAGGAACATATAGCAGTTGGTGATGTTATTGGGATGATGAGATCCTTTCAGCGCATGTCCAAGGCTCTGATCAGCCGTTTGGACAGAGACGAGGCGAGGGCACCGGCACCCCCTGAGGTTACGCCACGTGCATCGGCCGTCACAAGTAGCACTCACCATGAACTCGAGAAGGTAAAACTTCCTAAGTTCTTTGGTGCCCCGGATGGCACAGCCTCCGAGGCATGGTTGGAGAATATGGCGATGTGCTTCGCACTTCGCGATTATACCTCCAACATGAAGGTCCACGTGGTGGTCTTTCAACTGAAGGGGAGCGCTCTTCTATGGTGGAAGACACTCTTTCCACGGCTGAACATGGTCGTGGAATACGTGTCATGGGAACTGTTCAAGGTACGATTCCAAGAGAGGTACCTTTATGAGGAATTCATTGAGCGTCAGCTCAACGAGTTCAATGCGTTACGACAGGGAGGTCATACGGTGCCCGAATACGAGACACGTTTTATGGCGCTTCTCTGGTAAGCTCTGCACCTTAACTTGAGAAGTTGAGGTCATCAGGTTCTTGTTGGGCCTTAACGGCAGCTTGCGTGCAAAGGTTTAATTGTCTTGATGCCTCAACCTTTGCACGATGCCATCCAGAAGGCAGTCAAACAGGATGAGTTTATCTTAGTGGAGATGGCTTCGAGAGGCAAACAAAAGGTGGGAGGAAAGGTTACGAGCTGTGCCCTTAACCTGGGAGAGTTCGTCACGAAAGTCAACTTGTACGTCACGATTTTAGGATCTTATGACTTCGTGATTGGTATGGACTGGTTGGAACGCATGATGCAATACTCAACTATAAGACGAAACGGTTGAGCTTGGTTGATGACGAAGGACAGAGACGTATGATTGTAGGAAGAAACCAGGGAGTGTCCCTGTGGTTCGTCTCTCCTTACAGTTACGGAAGAGTATGTGCATGGGGTGCAAACTTTATGTGATCCTCGCGCTCGACGAGAAGGGAGTAGCGGAAGGTCTAGAACACCTTCCGGTGGTAAAGGAGTTTGCGAACGTATTTCCTGAGGAGTTGTCGGGGATGCCGCTGGAAAGGGAACTGGAGTTTACCATAGCCCTGAAACTGGGAACCGAACCGATAGAAAGAATGCCTTATCGGATGTCAACCCCAGAGTTGCAAGAGTTGAAAGTGCAACTGAAGGAGTTGTTGGACCTGGGACTGATATGTCTTAGTGTGTCACCGTGGGGTGCACCAATTATTTTTATTCGAAAGAAGGACGGATCGTGGAGGCTTTGCGTTGACTACCGTCAACTGAAGAAGGCTACGATCAAGAATCAGTATCCCTTACCAAGAATTGAGGATCTGTTTGATCAAATGAAGGGTGTGACGGTGTTCTCCAAGATCGATTTGCAATCCAGATATCTCCAGTTACGGCTCAAGGAGGATGACATCCCTAAGACCGCCTTTAAGACGAGATTTGGACATTACGAGTTTACTAATTTTCCTTTTGGACAGACAAATTCCCCAGGGGTATTCATGATTTTGATGAACGGGGTGTTCCGCGAGTACTTGAACAAGTTCGTCCAAGCGTTTATTGACGATATTTTGATCTACTCTCGGACGACGGAGGAGCATGACGAGAATCTGCACTTGGTACTACAATGTTTACGAGAACACAAATTGTATGGGAAGTTTTCCAAATGCTCTTTTTACCAAACGAGGATTCACTACTTAGGGCATGTCATCTCCGGAGAAGGTATCGTTGTGGATCCAGCCAAGGTTGAGGCTATTATGGAATGGCCTACGCCAACGAATGTCACAGAAGTGCGTAGTTTTATGGGGTTAGCAGGATACTATCGACGGTTTGTCGAGGGTTTTTCGAAGATAGCAAATTCGATCACGGAATTGCAGAAGAAAAACAAGAAGTTTGTTTGGACATAGAAATGCGCGGAGGCCTTTCAGAGGCTTAAGAAGTTGTTGACAACCGCGCCAATACTAAAGGTCCCTGACATGGACACAGAATTCTTGGTATGCACGGACGCATCCAAGGAAGGTTTAGGCGGAGTCTTGATGCAGGATGGACGAGTGATTGCTTACATTTCGAGGAAGCTGAGAAGGCATGAGGAGAACTATGCGACACACGACTTGGAGTTACTAGCCATCGTATATGCCTTGAAGGTTTGAAGACACTACCTTGTTGGATGAAAATTTGAATTAAAAACCGATCATTGTGGACTACCACACATTTTTACACAAAGCGACCTGAACGCGTGACAACGACGTTGGTCGAAATTGCTTAGCGAATACGACTTCGAGATTTCTTACATAAAGGGAATAGTGAACCGAGTGGTGGATGCCTTGAGTCAGAGGCCACGCATCTTTTTGTTGTTACCTCTTCAGACAAATCTACGTGAGAAGATTCTCACCTTACAGCGTGATGATTACTGGTACAAGGAAGTCAAGGATTTTATCGGACAAAACACGATGACGGTACCACGATATGAGGGATATTCTTTGGATAACGATGGGTTATTGAGGTTTAGAGGTCGGATTTACGTACCGCCAAATGACAAGTTGAGGATGTTGGTCCTGAGCGAGGCTCATAGAGCGGTTTACATGGCTCACCCAGTAGTCACAAAGAGGAGGGCAGACCTTAAGCCCTTATTCTTCTGGAAGGGAATGAAGGCCGACATAGTTAACTTTGTGGCTAGATGTCTAGAGTGTCAGCAGGTAAAAGTCGAACATAGACACCCGGCAGGATTACTTCAACCACATGCCATTCCGGAATCGAAATGGGAAGTTATATCGATGGATTTTATTTTTGGATTTCCACTGACGGCAAGGAGACACGACTCGATTTTTGTAGTAGTAGACACTCTGACGAAGAGTGCTCACTTTATTCCTATGCATACGACATATCAGGCACCTGACATAGCGAGAGTTTTTATTAGTGAGATTGTGAGGCTGCATGGCATGCCTAAAAAGATTATATCCGATCGAGGATCGGTGTTTACTGGACGATTTTGGATGAGTTTCCCAGAGGACTTGGGAACCCAGCTTAAATTTAGTACTTCATATCACCCAGAAACGGACGGACAAACTGAACGTGCGAACCAAACCTTGGAAGACATGTTGCGCATGTATGTGATGGACCAACAAAAGCGTTGGGAGGAATTCTTGCCTCTAGTAGAGTTCGCTTACAACAACAGTTATCAAAGAACCATAAATATGGCGCCTTTGAGTTTCTTTATGGGCGACCGTGTCGGACGCCCTTGAGTTGGGATCGGCTTGAGGATAGGGTTCTGGTAGGACCAGAAGCGATCCAAGAAAGGGAAGAGAAGATGCAATCCATAAGACAAAGGATTAAAGAAGTGCAAGATCGACAGAAGAGTTATGCCGATGCGCACCGAGTCGACTGTAGCTACGAGGTCGACGATCGAGTTTTATTGCGGGTTAAACCGCATAAGAGTTCGATCAAGTTTGGAAAGGGAGATAAAATCTCTCCTAGGTTCGTGGGACCTTTCGAAATTGTGGAGAGTAAGGGGCCCGTGGCCTATCGACTAGCCTTACCTGATTCTTTGAGGCGTATGCACGATGTTTTTCATGTATCTGTTTTGAGACATTGTATTAGTGATCCTACACATGTGATTGACCTAAGATCCTCGCAAGTATCAGAC
Organism: Picea mariana; assembly: GCA_032191745.1. Classification (NCBI taxonomy): domain Eukaryota; kingdom Viridiplantae; phylum Streptophyta; class Pinopsida; order Pinales; family Pinaceae; genus Picea; species Picea mariana. Next base: position 188,915 of record JASDQU010100863.1, read on the forward strand.
GAGGGAGCGCTCATGGTTGAGTCGGTCCGCATATTAGATCATCGCATTCGACAGTTACGACGTTGAACGGTAGATCAGGTCAAGGTCCAGTGGGACAGTTATAGTCCACACTCGACGACCTAGGAGGACGCAGATGATATGCGTCAGCAGTTTCCATTTTTGTTTGATGGATAGACTTGTGATACTGTGATACTTTAATACTGCATTATACTGAGAAACTTCGGGACAAAGTTTAGACCAAGAGGGGGTGTATGTAACATCCCGCTCTGGTGCACTGAGAACACTTATTATTTGAGGACACTTGCTCGCAAGTGATCTGGACCCTTTTTGATGTTAGACCTTTTATATTTGATTATGATGTGATTGACAGATGACATGATGTGTTACTATTTGATGTAGACGGGTGCTATTGACTCAGTTTTATTGAGTGTGCAGGGTTTTTGACCTTGAGGATGCAAAGGCATTGGTAGAACCCCCTTGGACTCCGGACTGAGTCAGGGAGTGTGCTTTTGGGTTGATATGTTTACTATGATGTTTATTTGATTTGATGATTTGATGTTGACATTTATGACATGATTATTGGTGATGCAGGCTGACGATAGCTTGCCGACTTGACTCACATATGGAGAAAAGGGGCCACAGACGATTGCAGAGAGGTTGAGGGAGAGGGGTGGACAGTAGCCCTACCAGCGCCTGCTAGCACTCCCGTCGTGGCTCGAACTATAGGTTAACGATTACCTAGTTCGAGAGGACCCACGATGTCGTGAGGGCCGAGTGCGACAGTCACTCACGATGATTCTAAGGGGCGCGCAATAAGGCGTGGGCCTTATTCCTTAGAGCCCTTAGTCTCCTACGAGTTCACTTGGCGGAGTGTTTACTCCAGAGGTTATAGAGGTCTACCAATCAGTCTAGTCGGTGAGTGGCACCCTTGGAGCACGTGGTGCATCCTGAAGGGCACGTCGCATAGAAGAAACTCAGTTGGCGAGTGGCACCCTTGGAGCACGTGGTGCATCCTGAAGGGCACGTCGCCAAAAGAAATTCCAGAAGCGAGTGGCACCCTTTGCACACGTGGTGCGACCTGAAGGGCACGTCGCGATAAAGGTGGTTGAAGGAGTCAGCCTAATTAACTCTAAGTCATCAGCACCTAAATAAAACTTTAAGCAATTCCCTTAACCAATCGTCGCCTAGCTCATAATTTAAACCCTAAGCCTAAGACCTTCTAGAAACGGAGGGGAAATTTAGTGTGGCCCTAACAAATGAAAATTCAAAAAAAAAAAGGAAAAAAAAACTCAGACCATTATCCTCTCATTATCCATGTCGACTTTTTAAACTATCCTCCATCACATTGATCTTCCAGTATCCATATTCCTTTTACTTGGGCAGTTCACATTACTAATCGTCATCCCTCCCCGTATTTCCCCTTTATTCATTTTATGTAATACATTTACTTTTCCCCTAAACATGTTTGTCATCACCCTAATCTCTCTTTATCCTATATATATATATATATTAATCGTAAATTTAAATGATGGATAATGATAAACTATAATGATGAATGCATACTTATAAAATAGAAAAAATGAAAATACATATATGTATATTTATATTATAAACAAATTGTAAACAAATAAAGTTAAACATGTGTAAATAAAATGAAATTAATGAGGAGTGCACATACTCTTGGAGTTTTTGAAAAGAAAAATAAAATAAAATAATATAAATAAAATAAATTAAAAAAAAAATAAGAAAATCAAAAGGGAAAGGGGGGAAAACCTAAGAAAAGAGGAATTAGGGTTTGAGACTGAATAAAAGAAAGGGAGAAGGGGAAAGAAAGGGACTTTTTTTGGGAGATTGGTATGGTTATGCTGGAGACTGGAGAGACTGGACTGATTTCTTGTAGGAGTTGTGGATTCTCAGCAGACTTGAGTGGTAGCTTAGCCTTGGAGGCGAGCTGAGAAGCTAGATACTCTCTGGAGTGTGTGGCCCCTTTGCGGCTCGGGGGGATAAGGGGGAAGGAGAGTACCCATAGCGTTTGGCTGGGAGGTATCGGTGAGTTGATTGCGGTCGGCAAGCAGGAGCAGGAGCGGCGGAAGCATAGGAATCGTTGCGGCAAGCAAATAAGGCAAAGGTATGTTCCTGAACTGAGTAGAGTAGAAAGCATAGTGATTTCGGCTGAGATTATGATTGTATGGATGTAAAATGTCTTTTCCTCATCCTTAAACTTAGAAGATTCACGTTTTCATAATTGGTTCAGTTTAGGGTCACTGGTAAATAGTTGGGGTTAGGGCTATTTCATTTCTTTTTCATGTACGGTACAGTTCAGGGCTGGATAAGTTCGTATGTCGCTTAAGGTTATTTCGTTTTCTGTCTATATGGCTCAGTTTATGGAAAAAAAAATATTGGTGGGGTGTGCGGATGTTGTATTGGGTATGGGCGTTTTTATTCAGAGGGTTTCCTCTTTTCAT
>JASDQU010100863.1:192087-217218 GCA_032191745.1 Picea mariana
GAAATGGAAAAGGAGAAGTTTCGAGATAGACTAATAAATCTAGTGAGTGTTGTTACCAATGTAGTATTTTTTTCATAACATCGGCAGTGGCATCTGCTCTTTCATCTAGGTCATCTGTCCTATCTTCTCTTCCACAGTCATCCGTGCCAGCAAGTCCTCATCACGAGCAATGATGGGCTGAGATGGGTCCTTGTACATAGCATACCCACTGGCTGCTGCGCTTTTTCATAAAACCGCAACAGACAGCAACAAATACCATCCCAATTTCATTCTGCTCGCCATCAATCCTCCCACTCCACTCTACCCATATGAGCCCAGGAGAACTGAGGATAAAAGATAATTAGAGCACGATTGAAGGATAAATGTTAGTGGCCAATCACCAACTCGTCTGGTCCCTTGTTTAACATAGCAACATCGTTTGATACACCCATAGCTCAACCCCAACACCAGCCATGCATTGAATGCCCGCATTCAGCCATACATTCTGCTCCCTAAAGCACTAAAAAATCGTTGGGCGGTAATTACTATTATTGCAATTGCTGGTTAAATAATAGGGTGCCTTATGTTGTGGGAGGCCTCTGTGAGGCGTGAATACATCTGCGCGCATGTGTGTGCTAACGCCCGGTGCGCTCCCAAACTGTCACCGGCTGAATCTCTTACTCAGCGTTAACCCTTGGAAATTAATTCATTGCTTTTTTTTTAATCTTAAGTTTTATCGGATCCATTGATTTATTATTAAGTTCCTAAGTTTGCGTACGATTGTAAAGTTTTGACATTGCATGGAGGAAGCGAAAAGGTGACGGTAGGGTTTTGGAAAGGAAAACTCTTAAAACCAATTGTTTATTCATTATTTAACATCATAGACCTTTAGCAAATTCAGATTATACTTGATGGATATAAAGCGTTGGAACTCGATTCATGGTCATTCTTTAAATTATAGATTTTTTTTTTTTATCCCTTTCATTAATTGATAATTTAGATTATGATTTCACGTGAATCAATTTTCAAATTACAGAAACTTAGAGAACAGCGGTGTCTTTAACAGTTTAAAATAGTAATAGGATTTTGATATTCTATAAAGACTAAAGGAATTAGTTCCCGGAGTATTACCTATATTAAGGTATGTATTGGAAAACAATGAAAAATGGAGGGCTTAGAACCGAGTAGAAGAAAGAAAGGAATGGGAGGAATGACGGTGTATCGAGAATTCAACATTCAGACGAGGGTCTAACTAACCTGAGAGAAATTAAAGGCGCTGGACAGCGTGTGGTGGTTTCCAATATCCTGGGCCTGCGTTCTACTGCCACGATTTACCCTCACAATTTTACTTGCCAGCGTTTCTCTGCTGAGCATGTTTCTAGATTTTTTGGCCAGTAGATAGACTGCGAGTCTCACCTGGATAGGGCCTTCACACAACCATTACACCATTATAGATAAGCCTTAGAAGCGGTGCACTGCTTCACGGCAATAAAGGTAAACCCGTATTTTTAAATCTTAATTTAGATAATTCATTTTTGAGTTTAAATTTTTATAAAATATATTTTTAAAACTTTATTCCAGATCATTCTTATCCTATGCCCTTGGGGTTCAATAATTGTCCTCGTTCTATGCAAATGGAATGTGACTTTTACTAGAATTTAATTATTTTATACAGACATGCATTGGCCCCGAAATGTTACCTGTGCATGTATATATTTAAATGGCTAGTTCGGACATTGGGTGGCTTAGTTAGAATTTGCTATCTAAAGCATTGATAGTATAAATAGTGGTAACCCTTTTTGGTGTTGTTATGCAGCGAATTAAAATGAAAGCCTTAATGCTATTACTAATTCATAATAATAAAGTGACTTGTGTTTAATAATAAACAACCGAACAAGCAATATCCGTAATTTAATGATATATGGGTATAATTTATTATAACGATTATGAATTGTAATGTTGAATTAATTTAGGGAGAAGTTGAATAATTGTAGATCTTACTTGATTTTGACAATGACATTATTATTTGAGTTGTTGATCATTAAGGTAATGGTTTAGGGTTCGATGCGTAGGAAGAGGTGGTCTAATTGTAATCTTATTGATTTGACAATGAGTTTATTGTTATTAATATTTGCTCAATTGTAATTGTATTACTTGTTAAGGTTGCAATAATAAAATTTGTTTTAAATTGCGGTGTTAATGAGGATGTTAATTCAAATTATTAAATATTGTTTAATTGGCAAGGATTATGCTTGTTAATGGCATGGTTAACATTGTTTAATTGAATGCTAGTGATGAAGCTTAAAACTGCAATACTAATATTTTCTTAAACGCAATGGTAATACTTGATCAAATGGCAATAATAATAATATTAGGTTAAATTTGCAATGTTAATGATGATGGGTGATCGCAATGTTATTAATGGCTTAATTGAAATGTTAATTGAGATGTTGGATTGCAATGCTATTATCTTGTAAGGTTATTACATATGCTATATTATTAACATTGTTTAAGCTGCGATATTAAATACTGCTAATAGTAACGGAAATGCTTGTTCAAAAGGCAATATTAGTGATGGTTTTAATTGCAAGATTAATGATGATGGTTGAATCGCCCTGTTAATATCTGTTTAGTGGAATGTTCGTGAGGATGTTTAATTGCAAGGTCTTTATTCGTTAAATTGAAGTGTTAATGATAAGGTCTCCGTAGATTAATAATAATTAGTGGAGCATGTGATCCTGATTGATGTCTTCGGGCCTCAATAGGAGTGGGTCGTTTTAGAGTCCTCGTGAGTTGCATCTCCCATAGTGGTCATGATTGTCCCTGATTTTGTAGTACTTGGTGGTATTGTACTGCGGGGTATGTTCGTGTCGGGCGGGATATAAACACCTCTTGTAGCTTAGTATTTTTGTCTGTGTGTAAATCCGGTGGAAGGAATCCAGTGCCATACCAAGAGTCTCGGGCTGTTTAAAGGCACAGTTCCACTCTTGCGACACACTCTGAGCCATATCAGTAGTCTCAGGTTGTTTAAAGGCACCGCTCCACTACTGCGACTCTACTGTCAGATCCTTTCATTTTGTGGTAGTACTGTACCTAACCCCTGGTGTCTCTTTTTGCTTACAGCTGCTAGTTTCACACCTTATGTCCAGGGGCGTTTAATTCTTGTGGTCACTGTGATAGGTCGGGTCGTCTTGATTGTGTTCATCTTACTTGTGTCTTGTTGATTCGAGTGGTGACGTAGAGTCAGGAGGGTTGTTTCTTCTACGCGCGCACACACTTTTACAACAACAACAAAAAAAAAATTGTACCTGTTGACAGAGTAGTTGTCCTTAACTACGAGGGTTGTTACATATGGTATCAGAGCCGGTTTGACCCGCGACTTGGGGTTCGCTATGGATTCGTTGACATGAGATTGTCTTATTATACCATAGCTGACTGAGTTGTTGTGTGCGTGAAGGTAATCATGGTTAGAGGATGCCGCGGAGGCAGACGACGGGGTGCTAGGGGAGGAGGCGAGATGCCTCCAGCAGCCTCCACGCTTGAGGGGTCTAACCCCCAGGGAGGCGATCAGGTGCTCGGGCAGGAACATATAGCAGTTGGTGATGTTATTGGGATGATGAGATCCTTTCAGCGCATGTCCAAGGCTCTGATCAGTCGTTTGGACAGAGACGAGGCCAGGGCACCGGCACCCCCTAAGGTTATGCCGCGTGCACCGGCCGTCACAAGTAGCACTCACCATGAAATCGAGAAGGTAAAACTTCCCGAGTTCTTTGGTGCCCCGGACGGGACAGCCGCCGAGGCATGGTTGGAGAATATGGTGATGTGCTTCGCACTTCGCAATTATACCTCCAACATGAAGGTCCATGTGGCGGTATTTCAACTGAAGGGGAGCACTCTTCTATGGTGGAAGACACTCCTGCCACGGCTGAACATGGTCGTGGAAGACGTGTCATGGGAAATGTTCAAGGTACGATTCCGAGAGAGGTACCTTTCTGAGGAATTCATTGAGCGTCAGCTCAATGAGTTCGACGCGTTATGATAGGGAGGTCGTACGGTGCCCGAATACGAGACACATTTTATGGCGTTGCTCTGGTAAGCTCTGCACCTTAACTTGAGAAGTTGAGGTCACCAGGTTCTTGTTGGGCCTTAATGGCAGCCTACGTGCAAAGGTTTAATTGTCTTGATGCCTCAACCCTTGCATGATGCCATCCAGAAGGCAGTCAAACAGGATGAGTTTAGCTTAGTGGAGATGGCTTCGGGAGCCAAACAGAAGGTGGGAGGAAAGGTTACGGGTTGTGCCCTTAACCTGGGAGAGTTCTTCACGAAAGTCAACTTGTACGTCACGATTTTAGGATCTTATGACGTCGTGATTGGTATGGACTGGTTGGAATTCATGATGCGATACTCAACTGTAAGACGAAACGGCTGAGCTTGGTTGATGACGAAGGACAGAGACGTGTGATTGTAGGAAGAAACCAGGGAGTGTCCCTGCGGTTCGTCTCTCCTTACAGTTACGGAAGAGTATGCGCATGGGGTGAAAACTTTATGCGATCCTCGCGCTCGGCAAGAAGGGAGTAGCGGAAGGTCTAGAACACCTTCCGGTGGTAAAGGAGTTTGAGAACGTATTTCCTGAGGAGTTGCCAGGGATGCTGTAGGAAAGGGAACTGGAGTTTACCATAGCCCTGAAACCGGGAACCGAACCAATAGCAAGAATGCCTTATCGGATGTCAACCCCAGAGTTGCAAGAGTTGAAAGTGCAACTGAAGGAGTTGTTGGACCTGGCACTGATATGTCCTAGTGTGTCACCGTGGGGTGCACCAATTATTTTTATTCGAAAGAAGGACGGATTGTGAAGGCTTTGCATTGACTACCGTCAACTGAACAAGACTACGATCAAGAATCAGTATCCCTTACCAAGAATTGATGATCTGTTTGATCAAATGAAGGGTGTCACGGTGTTCTCCAAGATCGATTTGTGATCCAGATATCTCCAGTTGTGGCTCAAAAAGGATGACATCCCTAAGACTGCCTTTAAGACGAGATTTGGACATTACGAGTTTAATATTTTGCCTTTTGGACTGACAAACGCCCCAGGGGTATTCATGAGTTTGATGAATGGGGTGTTCCGCGAGTACTTGAACAAGTTCGTCCAAGCGTTTATTGACGATATTTTGATCTACTCTCGGACGACGGAGGACATTGACAAGCATCTGCGCTTGGTACTACAATGTTTACGAGAACACAAATTGTATGGGAAGTTGTCCAAATGATCTTTTTACCAAAAGAGGATTCACTACTTAGGGCATGTCATCTCCGGCGAAGGTATCGCCGTGGATCCAGCCAAGGTTGAGGCTATTATGGAATGGCCTGCGCCAACAAATGTCATAGAAGTGCGTAGTTTTATGGGGTTAGCAGGATGCTATCGACGGTTTGTCGAGGGTTTTTTGAAGATAGCAAATTCAATCATGGAATGGCAAAAGAAAAACAAGAAGTTTGTTTGGACAGATAAATGCGCGGAGGCCTTTCGGAGGCTTAAGAAGTTGTTGACAACCACACCAATACTAAAGGTCCCTGTCATGGACACAGACTTCTTGGTATGCACGGACGCATCCAAGGAAGGTTTAGGCGGAGTCTTGATGCAGGACGGACGAGTGATTGCTTACATTTCGAGGAAGCTGAGAAGGCATGAGGAGAACTATGCGACGCATAACTTGGAGTTACTAGCCATCGTATATGCCTTGAAGGTTTGAAGACACTACCTTGTTGGACGAAAATTTGCATTAAAAACTAATCATTGTGGACTACCACACATTTTTACACAAAGCGACCTGAACGCGCGACAACGTAGTTGGTCCGAATTGCTTAGCGAATACGACTTCGAGATTTCTTACATAAAGGGAACAGTGAACCGAGTGGGAGATGCCTTGATTCGGAGGCCACGCATCTTTTCGGTGTTACCTCTTCAGACAAATCTACGTGAGAAGATTCTCACCTTACAGTGTGATGATGACTGGTACAAGGAAGTCAAGGATTTTATCGGACAAAACACGATGACGGTACCACGATATGAGGGATATTCTTTGAATAACGATGGGTTATTGAGGTTTAGAGGTCAGATTTACGTACCGCCAAACGACAGGTTGAGGATGTTGGTCCTGAGAGAGGCTCATAGAGCGGTTTACATGGCTCACCCAGGAGTCACGAAGAGGAGGGCAGACCTTAAGTCCTTATTCTTCTGGAAGGGAATGAAGGCCGACATAGTTAACTTTGTGGCTAGATGTCTAGAGTGTCAGCAGTTAAAATCCAAACATAGACACCTGGAAGGATTACTTCAACCACATGCCATTCTGGAATCGAAATGGGAAGTTATATCGATGGATTTTATTGTTGGATTGCCACTGAAGGCAAGGAGACACGACTCGATTTTTGTAGTAGTAGACACTCTGACGAAGAGTGCTCACTTTATTCCTGTGCGTACGACGTATCAGGCACCTGACATAGTGAGAGTTTTTATCAGTGAGATTGTGAGGCTACATGGCGTGCCTAAAAAGATTATATCTGATCGAGGATCGGTGTTTACTAGACGATTTTGGACGAGTTTCCCAGAGGACTTGGGAACCCAGCTTAACTTTAGTATTGCATATCACCCAGAGACGGACGGACAGACAGAATGTGCGAACCAAACCTTGGAAGACATGTTGCGCATGTACGTGATGGACCAACAAAAGCGTTGGGAGGAATTCTTGCCTCTAGTAGAGTTCGCTTACAACAACAGTTATCAAAGCACCATAAATATGGTGCCTTTGAGTTTCTTTATGGGCGACCGTGTCGGATGCCCTTGAGTTGGGATCGGCTTGAGGATAGGGTCCTGGTGGGACCAGAAGTGATCCAAGAAAGGGAAGAGAAGATGCAATCCATAAGACAAAGGATTAAAGAAGTGCAAGATCGACAGAAGAGTTATGCCAATGCGCATCGAGTCGACCGTAGCTACGAGGTCGACGATCGAGTCTTCTTGGGGGTTAAACCGCATAAGAGTTCGATCAAGTTTGGAAAGGGAGCTAAACTCTCTCCTAGGTTCGTGGGACCTTTCGAGATTGTGGAGAGAAAGGGGCCCGTGGCCTATCGACTAGCCTTACCTGATTCGTTGAGGCATATGCATGATGTTTTTCATGTATCTGTTTTGAGACATTATATTAGTGATCCTACACATGTGATTGACCTAATATCCTTGCAGGTATCAGAAGAGGGAGCGCTCATGGTTGAGCCGGTCCGCATCTTAGATCATCGCGTTTGACAGTTACGACGTCGAACGGTAGATCAGGTCAAGGTCCAGTGGGATAGTTATAGTCCACACTCGTTGACCTAGGAGGACGCAGATGATATGAGTCAACAGTTTCCATTTTTGTTTGATGGATAGACTTGTGATACTGTGATACTGTATTACTGCATTATACTGAGAAACTTCGGGACGAAGTTTAGACCAAGAGGGGGTGTATGTAACATCCTGCTCTGGCACACTGAGAACACTTATTATTTGAGGACACTTGCTCGCAAGTGATCTGGACCCTTTTTGATGTTAGACCTTTTATATTTTATTATGATGTGATTGACAGATGACATGATGTGTTACTATTTGATGTAGACAGGTGCTATTGACTCAGTTTTATTGAGTGTGCAGGGTTTTTGACCTTGAGGATGCAGAGGCATTGGTAGAACCCCCTTGGACTCCGAACTGAGTCAGGGAGTGTTCTTTTGGGTTGATATGTTTACTATGATGTTTATTTGATTTGATGATTTGATGATTTGACATGATTATTGGTGATGCAGGTTGACGATAGCTTGTCAACTTGACTCACATATGGAGTAAAGGGGCCACACACGATTGCAGAGACGTTGAGGGAGAGGGGTGGATAGCAGCCCTGCCACCGCCTGCTAGCACTCCCGTCGTGGATCAAACTGTAGGTTAACGATTACCTAGTTCGAGAGGATCCACGATGTCGTGAGGGCCAACTGCGAAAATCGCTCACGATGATTCTAAGCGGCGTGCAATAAGGCGTGGGCCTTATTCCTGAGAGCCCTTAGTCTCCTACAAGTTCACCTAGTGGAGTGTTTAATCCAGGGGTTATAGAGGTATACCAATCAGTCCATTCGGTGAGTGKCACCCTTGGAGCACGTGGTGCATCCTGAAGGGCACGTCGCATAGAAGAAACTCAGTTGGCGAGTGGCACCCTTGGAGCACGTGGTGCATCCTGAAGGGCACGTCGCCAAAAGAAATTCCAGAAGCGAGTGGCACCCTTGGCGCACGTGCTGYGACCTGAAGGTCACGTTGCGATAAAGGTGGTTGAAGGAGTCAGCCTAATTAACTCTAAGTCATCAGCACCTAAATAAATCTTTAAGCAATTCCCTTAACCAATCGTTGCCTAGCTCAGAATTTAAACCCTAAGCCTAAGACCTTCTAGAAACGGGGAGGAAATTTAGTGTGGCCCTAACAAATGAAAATTAAAAAAAAAAAGGGAAACAAAAACTCAGACCATTATCCTCTCATTATCCATGTCGACTTTTTGAACTATCCTCCATCACCTTGATCTTCCAGTATCCATCTTCCTTTTACTTGGGTAGTTCACATTTACTTTTCCCCTAAACATGTTTGTCATCACCCTAATCTCTCTTTATCCTATATATATATATATATATATATATATATATATTAATGGTAAATTTAAACGATGGATAATGATAAACTATAATGATGAATGCATACTTATAAAATAGAAAAAATGAAAATACATATATGTATATTTATATTATAAACAAATAAAGTTAAGCATGTGTAAATAAAATGAAATTAATAAGGAGCGCACATACTCTTGGAGTTTTTGAAAAGAAAAATAAAATAAAATAATATAAACAAAATAAATTAAAAAAAAAATAAGAAAATCAAAAGGGAAAGGGGGGAAAACCTAAGAAAAGAGGAATTAGGGTTTGAGACTGAATAAAAGAAAGGGAGAAGGGGAAAGAAAGGGACTTTTTTKGGGAGATTGGTATGGTTATGCTGGAGACTGSAGAGACTGGACTGATTTCTTGTAGGAGTTGGGGATTCTCAGCAGACTTGAGTGGTAGCTCAGCCTCGGAGGCGAGTTGAGAAGCTAGATACTCTCTGGAGTGTGTGGCCCCTTTGCGGCTCGGGGGGCTAAGGGGGAAGGAGAGTACCCCTAGCGTTTGGCTGGGAGGTACCAGTGAGTTGATTGTGGTCGGCAAGCAGGAGCAGAAGCGGCAGGAGAATAGGAATCGTTGCGGCAAGCAAATAAGGCAAAGGTATGTTCCTGAACTGAGTAGAGTAGAATGCATAGTGATTTCCGCTGAGATTATGATTGTATGGATGTAAAATGTATTTTCCTCATCCTTAAACTTAGAAGATTCACGTTTTCATAATTGGTTCAGTTTAGGGTCACTGGTAAATAGTTGGGGTTAGGGCTATTTCATTTCTTTTTCATGTACGGTACAGTTCAGGGCTAGGTAAGTTCGTATGGGCCTTAAGGTTATTTCGTTTTCTGTCTATATGGCTCAGTTTATGGTAAAAAAAAATATTGGTGGGGTGTGCGGATGCTGTATTGGGTATGGGCATTTTTCTTCAGAGGGTTTCCTCTTTTCATGCTGGGCGTTATATTATTATACAGTGGGCAATGTAACAGTGGATTCCTTTTTAAATATTGGGCGTTTTTCCTCCTTGCCAGTAGGCGTTTTTGTTTAGAGCCGGTATTCTGTACATGGAACCCTTCTGGAGATCATCCACCATGTTGATTCATGTAGCAGGAGATGCCTTAGGTGCAGGCACGCTACCTCCTCTGCTCGGTACACTCCCTACATTACAACCATACCCTCTCACCGTCAACAACAGACCAAGACTATGCTAACCTCGCATCGTAACTGTTTCAGTTAAATCTCAAATGGGCTAAAGTGTGTTAGATCTAGATATAATATGAAATGGAGAAGGAGAAGTTTCGAGATAGACTAATAAATCTAGTGAGTGTTGTTACCAATGTAGTATTTTTTTCATAACATCAGCAGTGGCATCTGCTCTTTCATCTAGGTCATCTGTCCTATCTTCTCTTCCACAGTCATCCGTGCCAGCAAGTCCTCAACACGAGCAATGATGGGCTAAGATGGGTCCTTGTACACAGCATACCGACTGGCTCCTGCGCTTTTGCATAAAACCACAACAGACAGCAACAAATACCATCCCGATTTCATTCTGCTCACCATCAATCCTCCCACTCCACTCTACCCATATGAGCCCAGGAGAACTGAGGATAAAAGATAATTAGAGCACGATTGAAGGATAAATGTTAGTGGCCAGTCACCAACTCGCCTGGTCCCTTGTTTAACATAGAAACACCGTTTGATACACCCATAGCTCAACCCCAGCACCGACCATGCATTGAATGCCTGCATTCAGCCATACATTCTTCTCCCTACAGCACTAAAAAATCGTTGGGCGGTAATTACTATTATTGCAATTGCTGGTTAAATAATAGGGCGCCTTATGTTGTGGGAGGCCTCTGTGAGGCGTGAATACAGCTGCGTGCATGTGTTCCCTAACGCCTGGTGCGCTCCGAAACTACCACCGGGTGAATCTCTTACTCAGCGTTAACCCTTGGAAATTAATTCATTACCTTTTTTTTAATCTTAAGTTTTATCGGACCCATTGATTTATTATTAAGTTCATAAGTTTGCATATGATTGTAAAGTTTTGGCATTGCATGGAGGAAGCGAAAAGGTGAAGGTAGGGTTTTGGAAAGGAAAACTCTTAAAATCAACTGTTTATTCATTATTTAACATCATAGACCTTTAGCAAATTCAGATTATACTTGATGGATATAAATCATTGGAACTCAATTCATGGTCATTCTTTAAATTATAGATTTTTTTTTTTTGTTATCCCTTTCATTAATTGATTATTTAGATTATGATTTCACGTGAATCAGTTTTCAAATTATAGAAACTTAGAGAACAACGGTGTCTTTAACAGTTTAAAATAGTAATAGGATTTTGATATTGTATAAAGACTAAACGAATTAGTTCCCGGAGTATTACCTATATTAAGGTATGTATTGGAAAACAATGAAAAATGGAGGGCTTAGAACCGAGTAGAAGGAAGAAAGGAATGGGAGGAATGACGGTGTATCGAGAATTCAACATTCAGAGGAGGGTCCAACTAACCTCACAGAAATTAAAGGCGCTGGACAGCGTGTGGTGGTTTCCAATATCCCGGGCCTGCGTTCTACTGCCACGATTTACCCTCACGATTTTACTTGCCAGCGTTTGTCTGCTGAGCATGTTTCTGGATTTTGTSGCCAGTAGATAGAATACGAGTCTCACCTGGATAGGGCCTTCACACAGCCATTACACCATTATCGATAAGCCTTAGAAGCGGCGCACTGCTTCACGGCAATAAAGGTAAACCCGTATTTTTAAATCTTAATTTAGATAATTCATTTTTGAGTTTAAATTTTTATAAAATATATTTTTAAAACTTTATTCCAGATCATTCTTATCCTATGCCCTTGGGGTTCAATAATTGTCCTCATTCTATGCAAACGGAATGTGACTTTTACTAGAATTTAATTATTTTATACGGACATGCATTGGCCCCGAAATGTTACCTGTGCATGTATATATTTAAATGGCTAGTTCGGACATTAGGTGGCTTAGTTAGAATTTTCTATCTAAAGAATTGATAGTCTAAATAGTGGTAACCCTTTTTGGTGTTGTTATGCATCGAATTAAAATGACAGCCTTAATGCTATTACTAATTCATAATAATAAAGTGACTTGTGTTTAATAATAAACAACCGAACAACCAGTGTCCATAATTTAATGATATATGTCCGTAATTTAATGATATATGGGTATAATTTATTATAACGATTATGAATTGTAATGTTGAATTAATTCAAGGAGAAGTTGAATAATTGTAGATCTTACTTGATTTTGACAATGAGATTATTATTTGGGTTGTTGATCATTAAGGTAATGGTTTAGGGTAGTTGGTTCGATGCGTAGGAAGAGGTGGTCTAATTGTAATCTTATTGATTTGACAATGAGTTTATTGTTATTAATATTTGCTCAATTGTAATTGTATTACTTGTTAAGGTTGCAATAATAAAATTTGTTTTAAATTGCGATGTTCGTGAGGATGTTTAATTGCAAGGGCTTTATTCGTTAAATTGAAGTGTTAATGATAAGGTCTCCGTAGATTAATAATAATTAGTGGAGCATGTGATCCTGATTGATGTCTTCGGGCCTCAATAGGAGTGGGTCGTTTTAGAGTCCTCGTGACTTGCATCTCCCGCAGTGGTCATGATTGTCCCTGATTTTGTAATACTTGGTGGTATTGTACTGCGGGGTATGTTCGTGTCGGGCGGGATATAAACACCTCTTGCAGCTTAGTATTTTTGTCTGTGTGTAAATCCGGTGGAAGGAATCCAGTGTCGTATCAAGAGTATCGGGTTGTTTAAAGGCACAGTTCCACTCTTGCGACACACTCTGAGCCATATCAGTAGTCTCGGGATGTTTAAAGGAATTGTTCCACTACTGCGACTCTATTGTCGGATCCTTTCATTTTGTGGCAGTACTGTACCTAACCCTTGGTGTCCCTTTTTGCTTACAGCTGCTAGTTGCACGCCTTATGTCCAGGGGCGTTTAATTCTTGTGGTCATTGTGATAGGTCGGGTCGTCTTGATTGTGTCCATCTTACTTGCGTCTTGTTGATTCAAGTGGTGACGTACAGTCAAGAGGGTTGTTTCTTCTACGCGCACACACACTTTTACAACAACAACAAAAACAAAATTTGCACCCGTTGACAGAGTAGTTGTCCTTAACTAGGAGGGTTGTTACAGCCAAGCTGATGCGAGGGTACCCATCAGGGAGTCACCGGACCATCCTACCTTGGCCCGTATGCCTATCCAGCTAGAATGCGACAAGGGAAAGACATGAGTCTGCATGTCATAAGTTGAGTGCCACTCTCGAATACTCTATTACTAAGATTTATCATTCTGTTGATATTTTTTGTTTACCTTTATTTCATATAATTGAAAATATTTAAATGGTAAATCTTTATAGATCTTTCTTCTGCACAAATTTTAGATTCTCATTCCTATCCTCAGTGCGAAAGGTAATCGGGTTATGTGCCCTGTAACTCTCAGACTTACCTTTCCCAGTTCTAGGAAAATGGAGGCCATGGTCCCATTCCAGTTTTTTTTAAAATGTATATTTGTGTTCCAACTCCTGTATCATTTGGTTGAAGTGTAAACCCATTTTGTGGTAATTTTTCCCATTGCTGGAATAAAACACAGTACTCTCATAAGGATTGGATACTCGAAGTCTGGTCAAGATATGTAATAATTCCTTGAAAGAGTTACAGGGTTTCTTCCTTCCTACTTGTAATGATATAATGACCATATTATTCATTTTATTCAATCTTATTGCCACACCATCCTCTTATTATAATTAATTTTTTTTGTAATGAACCTCCTCGTTACGACCACAACTCTTTAACAGGTGCAATTTTTTTATTTTTTTTTTGTTTATAAGTGTGTGCGTGCGTGTAGAAGGGAAACAGACACACTTGACTCTACGTCGCCACCCGACGACTAACAAGACGCAACCACGATGATCAAAACAAGAATACATAAGGCGCACAACTGCAAGCATTAAACAACCATAGACATAAGGAAGAATCCATGATAGTACATTTTACTATTTCTGCACAAGAAAGCAGGGCGTTTAATATTAGTCCTCTGCTCTAGAGAGAGAGAAGGTTAGATAGGCTCCTGGCCTACTGCTCAGGAAGAAAGTAGTAATCCGACGACGAACAAGATGCAAGCAAGACGAACACCACAAGACGACATACGACGTACAACAGACAACTGCATGCATTAACGACGATCACTCAGAAATAAGTCAGAATGACTACCCATCCATCCTACCTTGTAATGGTTAGGACCTTCAAGACACATAAGAAACGCTCAAGCCCAGGTTCCCATCGATTTTAACCATTGAAGGTCTCAGGGCTGGCGACTATTCAAAGGAACATGGAGATGTCTACTTCCCGCCCGACGCAAGAGGACCAAGAAATGATAAGAATTCAACCGAGTACAACAAAAAATAAGGAAAATCCAAGAACTCTATGGAAAGTGCAAGTCCGTAGGACTCCGACAACAACCATCCACAATCAACCCATGCAACTAGCTAAAACCACAGGGTCCACAACCTAAGGATTTGAAACAAGCAAAGGATGGAGGTTCCTTACACATAAATACCCATTATAAACATAAGTTCTCCACAAATGTTAAATCCCCTCCAAGTGAAATCCAAAATAGCTAGGTGATGGCCTTTAAACCACCTACTCATAACCCTATGTGAGGGATTTTAAACCACCTACTCCTAATCCTAGAGTGATACAATCTTTATTTCAACTTTGTATTCATGGTCAAAGATAGAAAATACTTTTTCTCTTATAATAAAAGAATATGTTTAATACCATTTATTTATAGACTTATCTAACCTATGATAAATTTGTCAAAAATATGTTTAAATACCTTTTTATTTTTCTTTTTTACATCCCACCATTATTCCATATATCCATGGCTGTTTTTGTTTTTCATGGAACCATTAAAAATATAACTTGATATCCATTTATAATTATAATATACATTTACTACACGATGTCCATTTATAATTATAAAATATATTTATATATTTTAACCACATTATTCCATAGATCCATGGTTGTTTTTGTTTTTCATGGCACCATTAAAAATATAACCTGATGTCCATTTATAATTATAATATACATTTACAACACGATGTCCATTTATAATTATAAAATATATTTATATATTTTAACCAATATTGAATGATGAAGTAAATTTATATCATATAAATCATGATTTATAGTAACGAATCAAAATTACAAAAACTTAATGAATTAAAAAGGGTTGTTATAGAACTAACTTCTATATGTGAAAATAAATATCCAAATTAGAATGAGTCCATAAATTAAGAAATTAAAACCTCCGGCGAGAGTTATCACTTCCTGTGAAATAGGAATAGATAGTGTCCAAAATATTATATATATGCACTGTATTGGCTGAATATAGTGTGTATATCATTTCGTGCAGCAAAGGGGTGGAGTTGTAGAGGGTCGATCAACAAGGAGGTCCAGTAACAATCAGTAATAAGTATTGCATTGCATCGTCTTAGGGTTTGACGAGAGGCTGAGAATGGGCATGGCCAATGCACAGGTGTAAGACTCCATCGGGAGTGGCAAAAAGGAAGTTGTCAATTATTATAGGAATGCCAGGGTTGGAACCACCCATGGCTGAGAGCTGGCATGGGCGAATTTTACAGTCAACCATTAAAAACATACCCGATATCAACGGAATATTATTATCAATAAAATCATCCAAAGCAAGTTTATCTATAATTCTAATTACCTTTAAGCTGATAAATATAACCACGGTACCTTAAGTAAAACTTAATGAATAAATTACCACCAAGCAAACACAGGTATAAATCTCAGTTTATAGTTTGGCTTTGAAGGGGTTTTTTTCAATATCTCCGGACATAAATAAGGTTGAATTTGAGGCAGTAATTACTTGCAACTATCGATAGAAAAAAAAATCAGGGAACAGAATTATTTGGCAGCTAACCATGAGGCGAAATTCAGGGAACCCAGAATCATCTCGTGGGCACCCCACAAACTCACGAATTTACTAAATGTAGAAATTTAAGGTGGCCAGATAGAAGGTAATTCACTGTCCCAGCAGAGAATCATCCAGCGCTGACTCTACCATCCAACGCAGACACAGAGACTTTTAATTCTAATGCGGAAATCATGTGTTTGGCATCTGTGGGGTATCCTCTGTCACTTTCCAGGATTTACAAAAACACAGGGATTATGTAACACTGTAAACTCAGAGGTTATGTGGTCTAAGACCGTGTGGGTACCCGCCCCCAAAATCGCAGAGAAAATTCAACACAGACCAGGGATAAGCAGTCGAAATTCGTGGGTGTATCATCCACCAAATCACATGGACTTACCCCCAAAAAACGCAGAGAAACAATCGACAGCACCCACACAGAGAACAGAGGAGGCAAAACAAATTCCAACACCAAGAAATTTAGTGCCACAAAATCAATTCCAGACAAGCAACACGAATCTGGTAATTACCAAACGAATTTCTAGAAACGCCCAATGAAATGCATCACCGTGAATCCCAATTCATAGTTCAAATTCCAAAAATAACAGTGGTAATAATTCTAATTCAAGACAATACGTTTGCCAGCATTACGGGGTCGAAGTTCTATCAAAAATTTGGCAGAAGAAAATAAACAAATTTACACAACAAAAAGTCAATGCTGCTGCTAGCACAAAAAAAAAAGATACACGACATCTACATGGTTTGACGCAAAAAGGGGCCGAACGAGATCATTGTTTTGTTGTTTTTTTTTTATCTATTAAACAGGAGAGAAAAACAAACGTTGTTTTCAGAGGCATTTAACATCAGTAACCAATTTCATTATATGAGGTTTCTCAATAGCTATTAGTTGTAATTTATTCCCCAAAACCCATAGCATATAAATCTGTACATGATTTCAACCACACTACTTATCACGAGAAAAGTTTTAAATAAAAATAGTAGTTGCAGCAGCTACACTTATAATCGCCGAGTAGAAAAATATGACAGCCATTAAATCCAATCACAACCAATATTTTGATACCAGCATATATCATAATGCATCTTATTATACCAAATTAAAAACAAACCATACCGTTGCCTCAACTCCCACATCGAATGATGATCCCGTGCTCCGTGCCGCTCCCCTCGCCGACTGTCGAGACTACACCGGTACCTCCCAGCCAATCGCTAGGGGTACTCTGCCTCCCCCTTAGCCCCCTAAGCTGCAAAGGGACCACACACAATCCAGATGGTACCTCTAGCTTCCCATCTCGCCTCGCAAGGCTGAGCTACCGCTCCTATCCGAGCCGGGAAATCCCAACTCCTCACAAGAAATCAATCAAGCCACAAATCTGGCAGCGTAACGTTACACTAACAACCGATCCCTTTCTTCCTCATCTCCCTTTTCTTTTATAGATTTTTGAGACCCACCAACTTTCCTAATTCACATTTTAAATTAAGTTTCAATAAAATATTCTAAATATTCTCCATCGCACAAGTGTCGTCCATCCCCCTCTTTTCTCTAACAAATATTTTCTTTAAATTTATTAATTGTCTCAAATCCCTCACCCACCTAGAATCACTCCTAAATTTACTCCTAGGTGTTCCTAAATCCCCTTACATGTTTTAAATACTTTCCTAAAAAAAAAAGATGTTACTAAATTAGCTCAGATTAGCAGGTTCTTAATTGTAGATTCCTTGCTATGTTGACCTTTCTTTTACCATAAGTTCCCAACTTTCGTTTATTAAGTTTCCTCCATTACTTCATTTCTTAATTCTTATTATTCCCTTCTTTCCCCTTTTTATTAGACCCAAAATGGCAGTTTCACTATTAAATCCTTCCCATTTATTATTTATTTAATATCTTTTGTACATTCAAAAGTTAGGAAATAATTTCTTCTTTGCAAAATTTTAAAACCATTAGTTTTAATTTAATTCTTACTCTCGTCATTTACCCCAAGAATTTTATGACGACCCAACTATTACTTAAGTGGGTTTTTTGTTTAAATTGTTATTTTTATTCTAGGGTCTTTTTCTTAAGGTTAGACTAAATTTTTACCCTGAGAAGTTTTAGACTTAGAACTTAGATTCTGAACTAGGCGACACTTGGTTAGGGAAGTTGTTTAAGGATTTCTTAAGGCGTTAATGTATTAGGGACATCTAGGGTTGTTTCTTCATCATCATCAATGCGATGTGCCCTTCAGGATGCACTACGTGCTCCAAGGGTGCCACTCGCCTCATTCGCTTCCTTTGCGCGACGTGCCCTTCAGGAGGCACCACGTGCTCCAAGGGTGCCACTCGCTTCTTTTGGTTATTTTGCGTGATGTGCCCTTCAGGATGCACCACGTGCTCCAAGGGTGCCACTCGCCAACTTGACTGATTGGTAGACATCTATAACCCCTGGAGTCAACACTCCGCCAGGTGAACTTGTGGGAGACTATGGGCTCTAAGGAATAAGGCCCCCGCCTTATTGCACGCCCCTTAGAATCATCGTGAGCGACGATCGCAGTCTTCCCTCACGGCATCGTGGATCCTCTCGAACTAGGTAATCGTTAACCTACAGTTCGAGCCACGGAGGGAGTGTTAGTAGGCTGTGGTAGGGTTGTTGTCCACACCTCTCCCTCAACCTCTCTGGAAATCGTGTGTGGCCCCTTTAATCCATATTTGAGTCTGGTCGGAAAGATATCGTCAACCTGCATCATCAACAATCATGTCAGAACATGTTAACATCATAGCATCAAATCAATTAAATATCACAGTAAATAAATCAACCCAAATAGCACACTCCCTGACTCAATCTGGAGTCCAAGGGGTTCCACCGATGCCTCTGCATCCTCAAGGTCCAAAACCATGCACACTCAATAAAACTGAGTCAAAGAACCTGTCTACGTCAAAGAAGTAAAACATCATGTCATCTATCATAATGCATCATAATCAAGGAYAAATGTTTTAACATCATAAGAGTCCAGATCACTTGCGAGCAAGTGTCCTCAAAGAATAAGTTTTCTCAGTGCGCCAGAGCAGGATGTTACATTTTTGAACTGGATAATGATTCTCGKCTATTGCCAAATAGGCCCATACTTAATTGTAATTAACTCCAGGCAGCGTGACTGTAATAAATTTGATTTGGCGCCTATACTAATTCATCTTCCATAAATTTCATTATGATCGACCGTGCTATTTGTTTCCTTTTATCTCAATACTATCAGGCTATTACAAGTACTGAAGCAATTCATGTTGTTGTTCACAAAGCTATGAATTTATCAGAATATGTGCAAAATCATTTAATGGTTCCATAATGTCTTTGGCTTCATTGGGCCTTTGCACCTCTCATATTTAATAGTAGAATTTCATTTGTGTGAAGCGATGTATTCCAAAGATTACTTCCAACACTTTAATATGTGGTCAACTCGACCTAATCGTCCTACAATTTTCATTTAACACATGCTAATATATATATATATATATATATAGGATTTCTGTAATGAATCTCATAATTCACATGGTTACTTCCATACATAATTATATATTAGGTACTTGCATATATACTTATCTCCTATTAAAATTATAACTATTTAGCATGTACATGAAAAGAATCTCAATTAATTACTATAATTCTGTGTATACATTTACCTACAGAAATGTAAGCATATGCATAGATATATGTATCTACATTATTCGGTTTCCATTTACATTGCGTCCATAGATATTTTTAATCTGCAAATACAATTTAGCTGTGAGGTTTTCACCTATAGTTTTATCTCATTACAGCAGTAATCTAGCCCACAAAAACTCTTCTTCCAAAATCTTGACCAGGCATATTCTTTCAACTAGTATATCTACATATATTATCATTCACTCAATAATAAGATACAACAGAGATAATTCATCCAGAACTAGATTAGAGACATTTTTTCAGTCCTTAAGTTCCATAACATTCAATCTGATCTTTCACCCATAGTATTATTTCTATTCAAAGTTAATAGGTGCATTCTATCAGTTATTTAACCATATAACATTCAACCAGAGAAGGAATAGGATAGCATATTTGAACCAGTTCATTGAAATACAAAGGGAACAACCATGTTCCTCCCAACCTTACAATGGAACAGCCAAAGTCAGTTCTTCCAATTCACCCCCTAGCCTGACAATGAATCCATGAGGGAAAACCCAGAACTCTACCTCAACAATATTTCTTTAGTCTCAGAAACTTCTCCTTGCCTCACACTAAAAAATCAATGTTCATAACAACAAAAGATCAATAATCTTCCCCAACATACTAGGCAGCGTCCTACCTCCTCACATATGCTATATATCCAAAACAAAAATGCCTAGGTCTTTTTCCCTTTGGGATTTTTTGCAGATTTCCAAATCCTTGATTTTCAGGGGCTACAAATGGCCAAATTCATGATTTTCCACTTGTAACAATCAACCCTTAGGTAGTTCCAACATGTTCCCCACTCATGGAGTCATGATCAGTTGATTTCAACATGGTTGTTCCATTTGTCTTCCAACAATAATTATAAAATATTTTGTTTCATACAAGTGTCATAGTCAAGTAGTTAGTTGGTTCAAATCAGATCTCTACCCAAAAATCATAATCATTAATTACAATTAACTAAATTCGAAATTCAAAATTTCCATAAATGGCAAAAAAATCCAATTTCAAATTTGCCAAAAACGGAAAATAATTTCCTAAGAAATTTCCACTTAAGAATAGTTTATTTTTGGGGATGTCACATGGGTTCTATCAGCAAGTTGGGTCTTGCCTGAGAGTTAGTGCTCTCCGAGGAGTTGTTTCTCCTTACTTCAGTTGGTGTTAAGAAAATCCTCTTTCACATATATTCATATCAATTATACAAAAGCTTATAAAAACATCTGGATCTGGTGTCTCTATGTCCATTGTAATTATGATTTGATTCTTTTTAATATGTTCAAATATGTTTTAACTACTAACTTGTGAGAAGGAAAAAATTTAGAATATTCCACACACTAATTCGCCCTCCCCTCTTAGTTTGGGCGGTGTGTTCAACAGTAAATAGAGTGAATTGTTAATTTCTATTTCAATTGCTACAAGAAGCAAGATATCAGTTCATCTCTTCATTGAGCCTCTAATAAAAAAACTTGTTATATAAGAAAGAACCTTTTTCATTGAGTGTTTGTTTGAGATTTTTGTTATAATTTTTTTATCTTCTGGTTTGAAGTTGTGTGAAGAGTGTTATTGTTGAAGTGTGCCCAGATTTTCTTGCTAGTTGTTGTTAAGAGTAGTAGCTACAAATAACTAAGTCAAAGTCCATATTTCCATTTCATGAGATTGAAATGGAAAATTCATTATATGAGAAAGATCACTTGAATGCATGATAGTTAAGATTTTGTTTGCAAGTTTTTCTTTCTGAATTTTGAAATGAGGCAAGAATGTTATTTGAAAAGTGTGAAAACATAGTATTTTTTTATTGATGGTTTTCTTATCTAAGATATACTAAACAGAAATAAGAACATGTTTGTTATCAGCACATATAGTGCATCAACTCTACTGATTACGAATCTCAGTTGATAATTTATGTTTGGTAATATATTATGCATATAATTGCACCAACAATGATTATGGCCACCTGGAAGAAGAACATCACTACAAAGGCCACTGCCAAGATCTTTTTTTGAACATGTCTAGCTACACTTTGGGATCCCACAAACCATTTCCTCAGATCGGGACAATCAGTTCCTTAAAACATTCTAGTCGAGCCTTTGGTCACTGCTGGATACCAATCTCTCCAAATCCACTTCCTTCCACCCCAAGAAAGATGGCCAAATTGAGGTCGTCAATAGGATGATTGTACATATCCTGCACATGTACAATTCCAAGAACCCCGAACATATGATGAGAGTATGCCCTATGTTTATCATAGCTACAACCGAGCCTTGCATAGATCAACTGGCCACAACCCCTTTCAGGTGGGGTCAGGATTCCAACCATTGGGCCCCAAGGATGTTGCACTACCCCTAGCAACCA
The DNA here is from genome assembly GCA_032191745.1 of Picea mariana. Lineage (NCBI taxonomy): Eukaryota > Viridiplantae > Streptophyta > Pinopsida > Pinales > Pinaceae > Picea > Picea mariana. Next base: position 213,820 of record JASDQU010100863.1, read on the forward strand.
CATCGGCCAACTCATCCCCTCCTCCAATAGAAGTTGACAAAGCCACCTGGTTCGTTAAGCAGATCCAACACATCCACCAACAGGTTCAGGATATTTTATAAAAGTCCAATGCCAAGTACAAGAAGCACCATGATCAACATCGGGTTCCACATAAGTTTCAGGTGGGTGACAAAGTTTGGTTCCATTTGCAGAAAGAATGCCTTATAGGGCCCCATCAGAATCTTCATCCACTCTATTATGGGACATATACCATCACCAAGGTTGTGGGTGACAATGCTTTTGCACTCAACATTCCCCCTTTCCTTGGCCTGCACCCATTCTTCAACATGGCTCTCCTTCGACCATATTTCTCACCATTATTGGACACCTTATAGATAGCAGAGAAGTTGAAACCAACAAAGCTCAACCCTAAATGCATGCAACAGGAATCCAGTGATCATATTGTGGACACACAGATCAAGGGCATTCGGCAACAAAGGATCTATCTTTATCGAATTGTCAAATCAAGGAAACTCTTGCACCAAGGCAAGTGGCTCACCCGGGGCCAAATTCAATAGAAATTTCCTCATCTGATGGGGGAGCTCAACACAATGGAGACCATTTCTTCCTAAGGGGGGAGGATTGATCCAAATGGATGTCGTTGGCATCCCCTTATTCCAACTGGTTCATTTTGGTAGTTTTTTAGTTTGGCAATTTTTTTCCTAGTTTTCATGTCCCTAACTTGTGGGGCCATTTTGAGGCCCTAAACAATGTTTTTAGGGCTCTCCACAGTCAAGAATGAACTTTGATAGATAGCATCATAATGTGTAGTTCTTGGATATACCTTTCCAATGGGCTATCGCGCACCTAAAGAAGATATCATATGCAAAAGTTACGACTTAGAGAAGTTGATGTACTAACTTACCCAAACAGGGCCCACATGACTTTTCACGCTTACTCTCCTAGAGTTAGGTTTTTGGATGTATAGGGTTTTTGACATTCCTATTTATTGTGAAAATTCCTTTAGAGCCTCATTGTAATGATATTATTGTGAAGGAATGCAATCATCACATCTCTTCTCAGAGATAAGCCGCCACCATTCCAACAATCTTGTTTTCCGCTGCATTTTACAGTTTCATCTTATTTCCTTCTTGAATAGAAAACCAATTTTATTGTATATCTATTATTCTATGTTAAGCATATTTTAATAATTTTTATTCATTTTGTTATGCTCATAAAATATGGATCATTCTAGCTTTCTGGTAATGAGCAAAGGATTAGAAGATCCCTAACCTCATCATCAAAGTCCACTTTTACAAAACTTAGCTAATTAGTAACCATATTAAATTCATTTAAATTATTTGCAATAGGCCCACCTTCTAACATCTTCATATTAAATAATCGCTTCATTAGAAATACCTTATTGTATGTTGGGGTTTTTTCATATAGTTTAGCCAATGCGTCCATAAACTCCTTTGTTGTCTTTTCTTTTGAAATATTGAAAGCCACCGACACTGTCAAGATCAGTCGTATCGTTCCTAATTCCTTTTTGTAAAGAACCTCCCATTCTTCATCCTTCATGGTCATTGACTTCTTTATTATTCCGCCCAATGGGAGGAATAGATCCTTTTGATATAAATAGTCTTCCATCTGCATCATCCATTACTAGTAGTTTTGGCCATTAAATTTCTTGACCCTAAACTTTTGATCCTCCGCCATTGTTCCCACTCAAACCAGGAACCCTATTTTCCTACGAGTCACCTTTTGCTTTGATAACAATTGTTAGAAAAACAGGATCGCAGAGAAATAAAATAAGACAAATGTGGAAATAAAACACATAATATACAAAATGCAATAGAGACATAGATATATGTGGTTCACCCAGTGTGTTCTATCTCCACCATATAAATTGCAAGTTCCTTCCTTTTTTTATTCAGAAAAATGAAGGGATACAACCTACAACACACCCTCTATAAATTCCTATTCTTTCTCTCATAGTATCCTCTCTCAGAATACAATAATCACACACATACACAACTACAATACAATTTCCTCATAAAATAAGGTTTCCTTCTAGGGAAAAAATCCCTAAAATAACTTCTACCGTTAGATATGCGACCTTATAATGAATTGTCTAGATTGATTATGAAATTACAATATTTTACAAAGAAAATTTTCATCATATTTATCCCCCCCTAGCCCCCTTTAGGTAGTTAGATCTATTATATTAATAATAGAGAGTCATTTAATGAGTTATTTTTTTACTTTGTCTAATGGACCACTTTGTAATGCTATATAAAGGCCTAGCAAGGCTTCTCATAACATCAAATTAATCATTTTCTCTTCTCTCATATTTTTTATTGTTCATTGTGAGATTAATTATCTCTAAGTGATTTACTAGTAATTAGTTTTAGACGTGAGGCTCCTCTTTGAGCCTCACCTCCCAAGCACTTCATTTACATTTTTTTTTTCCATACTTATTTTCATGCAATATTGGCAAGTCTAAACTCCTCTTCTCTTGGCATTTAGGCCATCCATATCTCAACCCCTGAGATCTAGATCATAAATCTTCATCATCCTCATCGATACCTTGAAAATATTCACTTGGACGAAAATCGTCATCACCAACATTGATGCCTTTAAATTCCCCACTCAGGAAATAGTTTCCACCAACTCCATAATGATCATCACTACTTTCAAAATCCTCATTTGAGAAAAACTTTTCATCATCGTCATTTGTGCCTTGGAAATCCTCACTTGGAGGAAAATCATCATCACCAACATTGTTTCCATTAAATTCCCCACTTGGGAAAGAGTGTCCACCATTGACATAATCATCTTCACTACTTTTAAAATTTCCACTTTAGGGAAATTCTTCATTATATTCATTGGTTCCTTGGAAATCTTCATCGGTACCTTGAAAATCCTAACTTGGAGGAAAATTATCACCCCAACCATTTAAATTGTGATCATAGTCTCCACTTGAACCTACATTTTGATTATTTCCAATACTATTAAACTTTTGAATAGATTGATCACCATCATATTCCTACTATTTACCATTGATGCCTTCACAGTCCTCTGATTTAGGAATTTCCTGAGAAACATGTTGAATAACATTGCTTGCACTATGATCAAACTTCTGACAAGATGAAAAATACAACACCTCATTTACATTACAAGCATTCACATCACATTTCCTAATCCCAAAAGATAAGGTATATGAACAATTTATTGATTCCTCAGAAATAAGATCTTTTTTATCTGACGAAACCATCAATTCTCACTAAGAACATAGAATGATACAAATGCTCACCCTCCCAATGACAATCTTATAATTTTCAGAATGAAATTTTCCCTCCAAAATCCCCCCTCCCCCCAAAAGTTTCCCCCCAAAATATTCCATCCAAAATTCCCCCA
>JASDQU010100863.1:217302-228996 GCA_032191745.1 Picea mariana
TCCCTCCAAACCCCCCCCACCCAATTTTTCCCTTCAAAATTAAAAACAAATTTTACTCTTTTATTTTGTTATTTACTTGTAAATTACAATATTTTTCATGTTTGTTTACTTATCCCACATTCATTAAACTTAGCGATGATCCATATAATTTTAGGTATGTATGTAGATAATCTTCTTCTTTTTTATTTATCCCACATTCATTATACTTAACAATAATTTATATCATCTATGTTATATATACACAGTCTTGTTTTGTCTTTTTACATTGCGTGAAATATTGGGGAGTAGTCTACAAGGGAAAACCATGGAGAAGACATTTGAGGAGAATCTAGCATTTCAAAGGTTAGTTATTTTTTAAATTATTACTATTTACCAAGAAAACATTTATAACATCATCTTTGAATCACATAAAAATAAATCATGCAAAAATTATTAAAAAACCCTAAAATGTTTTAGATGTTTTCTAATTTTTTCTAAGAAAATCACAATTTTTTAAAAAAATTGAGACCTTTATCAAAGATATTTTAACAATATTATTAGTATTTTTTTACCAAGGCTTGGGGGATTCCCATGTGAAGAAGCCTATGGAGTGCCCAAGGCTTGGAGGATTCCCTCTGTGACATCCCCAAAAATAAAATATTTTTGAAATTTAAAATTGCTGGAAATTTACTCTATTTTTAGTAAATTCGAATTTGGAAATTTGTTGCCATATATGGCAATTCCAAATTTTGAATTTGGTAATTATAATTAATTATTTTGACTGTTGGGCAGAGCCCTGATTTGACCCAACTAACTATTTGACTATGACACTTGTACGGAAACAAAATATTTTATATTGATTGTAGGAGGACAAATGGAATAGCCATGTCAAATTTAGCTGACCATGACTCCATGAATGGGGAACATGTTGGAACTACCTCTGGGATGATTATTAAAAGTGGAAAATCAGTGATTTGGCCATTGGCATCCCCTGAAAATCAGGGATTTAGAAAGCTACGAAAATTCCCAAGGGGGGGGGAAGACATGGGCAAATGATAAATAGCATATGAGAGGAGGCAGGACAGTGCCAAGTATGCTGGGAAAGGAGACTTTTGATTTATTTGTTGTTATGAACACTGCTTGAGTGTGAGGCAAGGGAAAAACTGTTGGAGCTATAGGACATATATGAATAGAAGTTTTTCCAAGTTCTCCCTCATGGATGCATGGTCAGGCTAGGGGGTGAATCAGGCAAGTAGTTTGGCTGCCCTGTTCTACGGTTGGGAGGAACGTGGTTGTTCCCTTTGTTTTTCAGCGTATTATTTCATATATGTTATTTTTGTCCCTTCTCTAGCAGAATGTTAAATGGTTACATACTTGATAGAATGTATCTGTTATAAATAATATTAAGGATGAAAGATCAAATGCATCATTTTGCAAACTTAGGAATTGCTAGAATGTGTCTCTACTAGTTCGAAATGGATTATCTTTCATGCATCTCATTACTGTTATGAATACTAGTTCCCGAAATTATACTAGCTGGAAGGATATGAGTAGTCAATTCTTAAAGAAGACATGTGTTGTGGTTTGGATTACTACTGTAGTAAGATAAACCGTCATAGTTGAAAACCCCACAAGTAATTTGTGATGCAGATTTGAGTTTACCTACATATTGAATACAAATGAAAAACTACATAGTGTATAGATATATATATGTATGGACATTTTTGATATATAAAGGCATGCACCGTAGTAGAGTAATTAATTAAGATTTCTTCCATGTACCAGCGAACAGTCATGATTTTTTTTAGGAGATAGCCCTAATCACAAGTGTCTAAGATATATATATTTATANTATATATATATATATATATATATATATATATATATAAAGTACGGAAGTGACCTTGCGAATACCAAGAATTATTATAGACCATCTACTGCATTTACACATCTTTATATCAACCAGTGTTTAATGAAAGGTTATAGGTTGAAATGTTGGAAAATTATTGGAGTGAATCGAATTAACACAGTTTAACTACCAAAACTAATCATGAGAGGTGCGAAGGCCCAAGGAAGAAGGGACATCCCGAAACTTAAAACATACCCCAGAGTAAATTCCTAACTTTGTAAATAACAACACAATCACCTAAAAGTTCAAAAGGAAAGTCTTTAACACAAGTACAATAAGTGCAAATTGAATTCATATACCATCATGTGATCTGGAATCAACTATAAACAAGATACACATTTATCCGGCAATAGCCGAGTATTTTTTCCTTTTTCAAAATCCTTTCAAGGAAGTAGCCAATATGGTGCTAGTATACTAAACCAATAAAATAACTAGTATGCCATTACAAGTAGTGGGAAGGGAAACCCTGTAATTATTTTAAAAATAGTATTACATATCTCATTTGGAATTGAAATAAATGAACATCCCATGCAGTGTTCTACTTCCAACGATAGATTTTTCCATCACAAAACAGGTTACCCTTAATCAACGATACCGAAACCATGACTTAATCTCTATTTCGGAGTTTCGGATACCGGGAGTTGGAGGTGTCAAGGACACTCATGACAAGAATGATAAAATCGTGAAATATGAAACCACAACTTAATCACCATTTCGGAGTTTCGGATACTGGGAGTTGGAGGTGTGTTGAGCCCCAACAACTCCCCCTAATTGTTTTACAAAATTTAAAGGGCCCCCTGTTAGAATCTTGATAATTATAATGAGCTACAAAATCAACATTTTCATATAGTTCCATACCTTGGCTTGTTTTGAGACAAACTTAATACATTCACTATAGTATGATATATTCATTACAAGAATATATGTCAAAAGTTAGAAATGAGCATACAAATCTCAATTTAAACAAAAACGTTAATTTTTATCAAATGTTTACTTTCATTTAAATTATGACTATATGTTCTTTCTTTTGCTCATTACCAAGTTTGACTATTTTGAAAAATGGGTTCAATACTTCATCAAATAATATCTTGGTTGATTTCTCATTTTTATGAAATCATTTGGTGATATTAATTAATTAAATTCTTCTTTCATTTTGCATCTCATTTCAAAATAATAGTAATAAAAGAATTATCTATCATTTGTTTGATTATGTAAAAAACTAAAATTAATATTTTTGCTCCATTAACTTGAAGCTTCTATATCATATTTGAAAGAAAATTATAAACAATGTTTGTTTATAAGTTATAGTTAGTTTAAATTCATTTTTTATTTTTCTAAATTTTGTTTTATTCACAATTTTTAGGTTATTAATTTAGGTTTCTTTTTGTTTCACAGGTTTCTATTAATAAATATTTGATATGGATCTGATCATGGATTTATTTTATTATCCAAATACGTTCAAGATGATTGATCCAAAAAATAATTTTGGATTGCTACAAATATTTTTATGAGCAACAATAGATAAAATTTGGAAATGCGTCAAGATCAGACAGACGATTTTCTAGAACTGATTACAGCCAAACCGTGAGGCATTTGAAGAAATGGTTGAAAACCCAGAACCCAAATGGACCCATTTACCTTCCGCTTAGATATTTTCCCAAAACAATGCACTATTTGAGATATATTGATGTCTTTTTACGACAAAAATTTCAGGTGGCAAAAATTAATAGTGATGCCCAGACTGTTCATTCATTATATAAATATATGAGAAATTTCAGAGCCAAAGGGATCCAAGAATTGGAGAGGAGGATTTCAATCCTTTATCTTTTGTATATTATTTATTTTGTAAACTTTTTATTTCTTTTCAAATGGAGTAACGAATGGATGGAATCTTTGGGAGAATGGACGAGTATTTTTAAAGAAAATATGGAATTTCAGGTTGCGTAATGGCTTTTGTCCTGTGAGTAAAATGATTTTATTTTCATATAATATCTTGATATTCTTTGAATAATTGATTATGCATTGATTTAAATAGATTTAGTATTTTTTAACAATACATGGTTAATTATTATCATTTGTATATTAATTTTTCCAATCTTTAAAGTCTATTATCCCAAAAAAATCTTCCAGGACTACAGAATGGACAAGTGATTCCAAAAATTAATAAAATGGCATATATGGATTTTGTCTTTAGTCTTTTGTTTATAATGTTGTTATTTATGTTTTGTTAATCTTGTTACATGTGCAGGTCTGATATCTTTAGATTAAATGATCTGTGATGTGTAGGAGGTTTATATTATAAATATCATCTATCATTTGCTTCTCAAAATACAAATGTTTTGATCATATCCTCGATTTAAATAATGAGATTTATCTTTGAGTTTTAAATTGAATGATAAAATGCATAGATTGCTTCCAGATTTATCTTGTTGTAATCATGTATAATTATGAGATCACAGGTTTATTTTTGTGTTTCATTTTCTTTCATTAAAACCTAAGCTACCAATACATGGTCTGAATTTATTTAGAATAGCCATAAGGTTCATTGAAGATTTCTCTCTTGGACATGGCAGTTGGATGTTCACCACTCATGCAAATGCTTGGATACACCTCACTAATTCACTGACAGGATAGCTTCTTTGTATTTTTCTGTCATTTACATATCATTGAAACTAGAATGTATGGTTCAACTTTGACTATCCACATGTTCATGTTTCATTAACTTTTTTTGCAAGATTCTTTAAATTTATAAAAGAAAAACAATAAATATTTTTATGTGCTTTCTTTATCTGCTTCCTAGAAGCAATCATTTTTCACATCGATTTTCGTAAGTTTCGATTAAAACTTGCATCTTGTAAATCATGTAAATAAATGAGACTTGTATATCTTTTGTTTAAATACAACTACTACAACTACATTAGAACATATGTACATATATATATAGTGTTTAGTAATTAGTTAGTTATTTCATCTCTTTTATTTATTTTATTTGGTTCTTCTAGGACTTTTAGATTGACCAACGGAGCCATTAAACCCGTCAGAACGAGTTATACCAAAGGGCTTGGGTTATTTAGACAACCCTGGACTAGAATCGTTCTTCCAATTGACGGACAGTCATTTTCGCCCATCAACAAATGGCACTAGAAAGAAGGCCAGACTGACAAGATGGCCTTATAGAAGTCTTTGTTTCAAATTTAATTAATTTCCCATGGCTCCCCAAATCACTATGTTGGAACATGTTTTCCACTTCTCATTACTTGATATTCCCAACAAGACATTCTCTCTCTTGTCCAAACTCACCTTTGATGGTGGGGGGAATGTATCTGCAAAAGACCATATTAACAAGTTTTGGTGTAAATGCATCAAGCATGATATTTCTGATTTAAAGGTTTTGTGCAGATTGTTTTCTTTTACTTTCAGGGGTCGGATTAAACATTCGTTTGAGTCTTTTCCAGCATATCACATTTTTTTATGGTTTTAGTTTGTAGATGAATTTTTAGATGCTTTTGAAATCTATGATTACAATCAATTATGTGAAGAATTTCAGAGATTGTTAATCAATGACGATTCATCTTCAAAAAGATTTCTTATAAGAATCCATCATGTTCTTTGTAAATTTAATCTTGATGACATGTCATTTGTATTAAATATCCTCTATGATGCTTGCATCTAGTCATATTCAATCGCAAATGATGAAGCAGATACAAATACTATCACTCAATTGCAAGAATAATTGTGTTCACAGGATGAGAGGGATCCATCCGAAAATGTTGAACAAGGGAGGTAGAATCTACTGAAAATGTTCTTACAGATAATCAAATTGGTTTTTCCTCTGAATCATTGTATTTTCAGTCCTCGACCATCGTGGAAGAATATTCGATGTTGGGTCAAGGTGAATTTCCTAATTCTCCTAACTCTTTCTCTAATCAGTATTTAAATTCGGTTATTGAAGAAGCCTTAGGTGATGAAAATGATCTTAAGCACTCTAAAATTCCAATGAAACTGATTAGAGACGTAGATCTTCAATTGGAAGAAGTAGCCTTAAACCCTCATCTACAAATCGTACCTTATCAACATGAAAGATCAAATGTTTTCCATGAAAGTTTTGACTTATCTATCGTACAGGAGGCAAATTTAGATGATCATATTATGTTGAATAATTTATCATCAAAACATAGTGAAATTTTTAAGGAAAATCAAGAGGAATGTCTTGAGAATACCATTGCTAAATATCATAGCTCAAGATATTATTTTCATGTTCTTATTTATAATTCCTTTCACTCTTTATATCTCGATCTCTTCTTAGATTCTAGTGGATTTGATACTTTACCCACGATATCTTACTCTTTGCCACCACAATCCAATCTATTCAATATGCCAAAATTTGGTGAAACTAATTCCAAACATAACACTTATCAAGTTGGATTTGATGCTCTTTCACTTTCATCACTTGAATGGAAAAATGACATGTTGCAAGATGATTTTACACGATTTATTTTTTAAAAAGACAATGCACTCATCCTTATGGAGATCGAATATTCTACATTGCGTATTCGTTCTTTGATTAGTTCAAATTTTAATGTTTATGCTTCACATTTTGAAATGATCAATCTCATCAAAGGAAGCGTTCAAACCAATAATCTAACTGATGTCATGAATCCTCTTATGATGTGTTACCCATTGATATATCCATTTCATCAAAGTCATAGTTTGCATCCTAATTTTTATGACATGATCTTAGAATGGCTTGAAGATTCGTATCTAAAAAATCTTCATAATAAAGATAAAGTTGTGCTTGCTTTGTTTCTACCTAAATATCTAGAAAGTAAGCATCACATGATTTTTTTACATCATTCGTATGAAGAAATTGATGAACACTTGGAGAATTGTCAGGAGGATGGGGCATTTCGGCTTTGGCAGATGGCTATGTCAGGTCCCCATAATATTGACAAGTTTTCCAAACTTGCTTATGTTCTTCCATGCCATTATGACCCATATCACGACGAGATTGCACAATGGTTGAAGGATTCATACATCAAGAAGTTTCAAAAGAATGGTAAGGTCGTGCTTGTTTTGTTTTTAAAATAATATATAGGAGGTAAGAATGACATGTTTCTTTTTCATCTACAAATACTATATTCTTTTATTCTGATTTTCAATTTTCTATGTCGTGCAGGATTGAAGATGCTCTTGTGGCTACATTGGAAATATGATTTTACTTAGCGTTTTGATCTATTTAGTAGTTAGAGTAGGTTTAGGAGTAGGTTTTCCTTTATTTTTATTTATCAATATTTCTTTGTGTAATAATGCAGTTATGAACTCAATTGGGCACACCAAGAGAACCATAATATGAATGTTGTCAGGGAAGTCCACTTTAAATCTTTTTCTCTCTGCTTTTCATTGAATATTTCATTTTGAAAACGTAGTATCATCATGACAATTTTAAATGGAAAGTAAAGAGATAAGTAAATTTGAACTATTAATTCAACCCTGACCCAAGGTGCCACGAGTAGGACTACACTCATCTTAATAAAGATTTTTCTATTTTTAGTCTCTTTTATTTTTAATAATAATGCTTGGTCAAAGTAACATCTTATGCATCACTATCTTAAGAAAAGAACTTGTTCGCACATGATATTTGATATGATTTAGTTCTTCCTTTATTTTACATTGAGATAATGGATACAAAAACTCAAGTTTATGGCCAAAATCGTTTTCTAAAAAGTTTTCTTTTGTTGTTTTGATTTTGTGTACTTCTGGTTTGTTGGAAAATATTGAACAAGCAACAAATGCATGTTGATGGTTGTTGTCATTGATGGCAACAACGGAGATGGCAGGATATGAAGGATAAAAATCCTTGGGGATTCGGACGTAAAAAGCTCAGGAGGAACAACATTGAAGAAAACACGCGCAGCAAGAGTTTGCAGAGAAGAAGGAAGACAGCGATCCAGTGACCGTTGGATCCCATTCAAGTTTCCCGAAAGGTCACCTACCGTCCGATTTGCAGAAGTTGCGAGGGAGATAAGTCATCGAAGTTTCAGGAATCGGGGTTTCAATATGCAAAGAATACAATGCATCGAAAATCCTAATTTCGTGATATGCGAAATCCCGACTGAATCTGCACCGTCAGATCAACATGAGATCTAGACCATTGATCCAATTCACGATGGTAGACCACGTCACCCAGGGACACGTGGCACAACTAGGGAATGATAGGTGTCATGCAGATATAACACTTCAGGCACATGCAATTCACGAATCAGAGTGACACGTGGAAGGATCTAACATGTGTCAAACCACGTGTGACATCAGCAGAGGCATCGGATATCGGGACTTTGATATGTCAAGAACACACTGCAACAGAAACTCTGAAATCACGATATGCGATTTTGCGATGTAATCTGAGTCATCGAGCTAGAAGTGATATGGATCGTTGAATCTCTGCATGGAGTATCGGGGATCGGGAATCGGCACTTTGCAATGTCAAAATCTCTTGACAACGAGAAACCCAAAATCGTGATGTGCGATTTCACGATTCAATCATAACCGTTGAATCCAAAATGCATCTGGACCATTGATTCTCCTCATCGGAGTTTCAGGGATCGGGATTTCATAATGCAAAGAACAGTGAACATGAAGAACGTCGAAATCCCGATAGAGAGACATAAGGTTGTGGTCACAAAGTGAAGGTCACGTTGACTGGGAGCTAAGCTCAGAAGGGCTAGTGTATGAAAGGAGACATCGGGAATCGAAGAATCGCAAGTCTGGAGGACTTGTGATTTTTGACATCGCAGATGCCGAAATCGCGATGAGTGAAATATCGATTTGATATGAACCATTGGATCCAGTAGTGATCGGAGGGTTGTTGCTCTTCCTCACACATTAACACTTCAGTTGTGAATCAGTTAAGAGAAACGGACTGATTATGACAAATAAGTTAGCATTTCAGTTGCCAAGACAGAGGTCCCCGTATAACCGATTGGAAGGGGAAGTGGAATCGTCAAGGTAGCTTGTATAAAAGAATATGAATGAGACTGAATTTGGTTGGTCATTCTGTATGAAAAAGAATGAAATAGTAAGAAAGGATAAAGGAGAAGGTGTTGAGGATGATGTTTAACTGATGTACAGAATGAAATGAAATGCATATCTGAAACAGAGCAAATGACAGGCAGAGTAGAAGAAGAACAGAATGACAAAAGAACGTGATGCAGAGCAGACCCGTGGAGGAAGAGAAGAATTGCAGAATGATAAGAAGAGAAGAACGATAGAGCATAAGCAGAGCAGAACGATAGAGCAAGCAGAAGAAGAGAAGAATGATAGAACAATGTAATGCAGAGGAGACTTGCTGGGTGGACAGAGAAAGAGAAGAATTACAGAATAGAAAAATAATGGTAAGAAGTGATTTATACACATAAGTTGTCTGTGTATTCATTATTTGATATTTAAGAGGGTGGTTGGGAGGTGCTCGGGAGGACTGTTGTCCTCAGAGGTTCAAGTGGGAGCTTGAACACAGGAAGTTGTAGCTTCCATCTGGTTGTGGCCAGAGAAACTAGGGTGGCAGGGTGGTGCTAGGGAGAACAAGTGTTCTCTGTTATACAGGTTGGAGCCTGTGTAACTGGAAGTTGGTGCTTCCATCCAGTTGGTGCTGGAACATTCAGGGAGTTGGTGCTTCCATCCAGTTGGTGTTGGAATATTTAGGGAGTTGGTGCTTCCTTCTAGTGGGTGCTAGAGAAACCAAAGAGTTGGAGCTCTCAAACAAGTTGTAGCTTGTAAAACAGAGGTAGCAGCCTCACATTGAGTTGGTGCTCAATTGTAAATGATGTACAGAACAGAAAAAGACTATCTATCATTTCGAAGAAGAATAGGTTTTCTCCCTTTATGGGTTTCCTCGTGAAAATCTGTCTCTGTGTGTGTTTTATGTGTGACTGATGAACTTTACTTTTAATATCGATATGATGTATATTGTTGATGACATATGAATAAAGATTAATAATGTTTTAACATATATAAAATTGTTTAATCTCACATACAAATGATTCACCCCCCCTCTCAGTTGTTTTAGTATTTCCAACAATTGGTATCAGAGCGGGTTCCTTTTATTTAAAGGTAGATTTGTAAGCTTAAACATGACAAGTCATGAAGGGACTTCAGCTCCTAAGCCTGCTCTGTTTGATGGAACAAATTTTTCCTTCTGGAAGATTAGAATGAGAACATACTTAATGGCCTTGGGTGCTGATGTTTGGGATGTAGTAGAGACTGGATATACAAAGCCTGTTGTGCTAGCCAACAAGGATGATAAGTTAGAGTTTAGTTTTAATGCTAAGGGGATGCATGCTATCTTGAATGGACTTGTTGAAGCTGAGTTTGTAAAGGTGATGCATCTTAATACTGCCAAAGAAATGTGGGATAAACTCATTAACTGTTATGAAGGAAATGAGAAAGTAAAAGGTGCCAAACTTCAAACATACAGATTGAAATTTGAACAACTAAAGATGAATGAAGATGAAACGATTAGCAAGTATTTTCTAGGAGTTGAAGAACTTGTAAATTCTATGAAGGGTCTAGGTGAGACGTTTGATGACTCACTCTTAGTTCAGAAGATTTTAAGATCTCTACCAGATAAATTAAATCCAAAAGTCTCTGCAATAGAAGAATTAAATGATCTCAAAACTCTATCCATTGATCAACTTCTAGGAACTCTAACTGCATATGAAATGAGAATTAACAGAGATAAATCCAGTACTAGAGAAGCATCTTTTAAAGCAGACAAGAATACTGACTCAGAATTTGATGACATTGAGGCAAAATTTGTGAGAAGATTAACGAAAGGATCAGGAAAATATCAAGGGAAGTTTCCCTTCAAATGCTTTAACTGTGGTAATATAGGTCATTTTTCTTCCAAGTGTCCCCATCAGAAAAAGGACCAGAACTCTGATGATGAAAAGAAGTACAAGTACAAGAAATATAATAAGAAGAAAAGTTTGGTTGCAAATAATGACAATTCCTCAGAAGACATCGATAGTGACTCATCCGATGAGGATAAGACAAATGAATTTGTAATTATGGCCAAAGAGGATCATGATAATGAAAGCACAGGCAGTGATGATAATGAGGAAGAAGATGTGGTGGATTTGGAAGGAGAACTAATCAGTGCACTGGAAGAAATTGATAGACTCAGATCTAAAAACAGAAAGCTAAAACAAGTGTTAACACAGTTTGAAAAAGATAGTAAAGAACCTGATGAATATTTTTCTCTGCTAAAAGTGGAATTAGAAGAGGTAAAGAAGATAGAAGACATACTGAAACAACAAATGTCAGAGAAGAAACTCAAGTGCGAAGCCCTAGAAGAAGAAATAGTAAAGACCATAAAATAAATGGAGAAATTCAAAGGACTGTATCATCAAAATCTGCCAAGTATAAAAGCATCAGAAGAATTAACCTCCATTCTAAATCAACAAAGAAATTCAAAGTTGAAAGATGGATTGGGATATGAAGAAGGATCAAGTAGTGATCATCCAAGTAACACTGAATCTATCAAGTTTGTCAAATCCTCAAACATTGACAACAGTCACCCTACAGATACAAAGAAAGAAGATCAGCCATCAAAATGGAATGAAAGGAAAAACCCCAGAACAGAATTTGTAGACCAGAAAGTTTATCGACCTCCTCAAAGAAGACAGACTTTTTCAAGGTACAAAAATTTCTTCTATGGTTATTGTTTTTTCTACTCTAATTTTGGACACAAAGCTATAAATTGTTCTCTACGATTTAAATATAAACAATCAAGATACTCAATGAATAACTAT
>JASDQU010100863.1:251962-272313 GCA_032191745.1 Picea mariana
AGCAAGTTGTAGCTTGCAAAACAGAGGTTGTAGCCTCACAATGAGTTGGTGCTCATATGTATGATAATGTAAAGAATTTAAATAATACTTATCATATAAAGAAGAAGAGGTTTTTACCCTATATGGGTTTCCTTGAGAAATATTTGTCTCTGTGTTTCTCATATATGTGACTGTTGCTAAATGTGCCATTGTTTATTTCCCTGCATTATTGTGATCATCATTGAGTGCCTTGTAAAGATTTTAAAAGAAGCATAATTGTTTAAGCACGGTAACAACTGATTCACCCCCCCTCTCAATTGTCCAACACCTCCCACCAGATAGATGCTTTGTCATTCAAGTTGTAAATAGCCAATCTATCTTTCATGTTTCCAGAGTAATCATGCACCTAAAAATCCTTTCTCATACCAAGAATCCATGCCTCGGATTTCTCACCATACTTCACCTCACCGTTAAAGGTAGGTGGTTTTATCTTTCCGAACCCCCCCTATAAGTAGTCTTTGGAGATTTTATTCTTCTTCTTATGCCTATAAGAAGGTTTAGACCCATTACGAATGGATTCAACATAATTAATTGTGTTATGTCTTGAAGAAAATGCTATTGTATCAATATCACCACTGGAGGTATGATTTTTTATGCTAAGACACCTCTTCCTTTAAGGACTCTTACCCATGTTGCTTGATATCTGACCCTATTGCATGTTTTTCTAAATCTCGGTTAAGATTTATAATAAAATGGCATTCAACTTGCTTTGTTCTTATTGGGATTTGATATTTTTCTCATTATCCTCTTTCAGAATTATCATGATCTCCACCATCTCTAAAGGAGTCTCTCTCCTCTCACGATTTTCAGTTTCTAGAATAGTGGTGCATCTTCCATGATGTGTGTACACTGTCTTTTTCTCTCTATGAAAAACCTTGTTATATAACAAAACAAACATGTTATGTTTTCATACATCTAAAAACATTTCAAATGTCAAGCCCATATATCCTCGAGTGTTGTAACATGGCTCTGATACCATATATAAAATAATCATATTAAAAATATAAATAAAATTACTTATTAAACCATATATAAACACAATTATCATCTATATATGTATAATTATATCAGATTGTGCATGTTGTATTTTTTATAAAAGGAAATAGATTGGTTGAATAAGTTTCTTTCTTCTAAAATCTAAAAAATGATAGTGCATGCTAAAATAGACAGAACATTCTTTAGAGTGGCAGGATTGGAAGGATCACAACATTTCCATCAGATTTTATCATGTATAAGGTTATGGGATTAGCATTTAACCAATAGCACCATAAAATCAGAACAACCAACAAATCTAATCCAATATTTCTCATGCTTGGAATCCACCTAAATTTGCAATATATGTTTTGGAAACATGCCCTTGAGCACTTGATGATCCATGACATTTTATGTTCAAAAGAGTTATTCTTTCACTTGTTCAAAACTCACCCTAAAGAAGCTTATAATGAATGAAGAGTATCCAAAAACCTTGATCTACAAACTCTTTTCAATGAGGAATTGCTACTAGTATTTTTGTTTACTTTTGTAGGTGCCTATCTTTCATCAATCGTATTTATGAGGACTAGTTTCATTATCTATGGCAAGCTATAATTTTCCTCTTGTGTTTTTTACTTCATTTACTTAAGTGTTTTAACTTTAATGACTGCTCATACCTATAAAAATAATGTTGTACATTATGACCATGTATGACTTATGATCCTCAAAGAATATGAAAACTATGTTCACAACTTCTGAATATATTTTTATACCACTTTGCTCATGTATGCCTCATTATATCCTCTTATTTTCTATCCTTGTTCAGCATTCGTTCAAATATGTACTTATGCTTTAAATAAATTTACAATTTTTATCATATTCAAATAAAAATATGTATATTAGATTAGGGTTATGTTACAAGTGAAAACCATATATCAACTCTCTACCCTTCCTATTGTATATGCGTTCTTCTTTGTAACAAATTATAATTTCTTCCACATAGTACCATTTTGAGGACATGTTTATTTCATAAGCTCTCACCCTTAGCTCTAAAGTTTGCACCAAAAGCATAGTTTTTTGGTTCTACTGCATATCCAATAAATGATATAGGTGCTTCTTTTAGGAACATATTGAGAAGACCCTATTAGCAATCCATTTTGTAGTACTTCATATGCACGCCAAATTCATGACAAGGACATGTGTGATAATGTATTTATCATCGATGTGACAATCTATATGAATGCACCGTCCCTTTGACCTATAATCTGTAACCCAAAACTGGGAATTTTTGGTTTGTAATATAATATACTATAGATAACATACAAGCTAATAGTTAGATCTTTTTATTGGAAAGTTCACAGTTTAATTGAGTTGATGGGATTCCATCTATGTAGTCAAATCCACTAGTAGTTTTACATATATGTAAAAGAATGTCTTCTCAACTGAAAAGGGCATGGATATTGTGATACAATAATTTTTATTTTCCAGAGCATGGATATAGCAATACAATAATTTTTATTTTCCATTGAACATTCATATTGACAAATTGGAATGAGTTGTCATCCAAAAACCTTCACAATGTTCCTATTTTAGGATTCCTTGTAGAAGTGCATCCAAAGAGATTGTACTATTTGGGAAAACATAGAAAGAGAAAAGAACACCCAAATCAAACTTTCTTTAAACCACTCAATGCATAAATTGACATGTATTATTTCAAGAAATTAAAATAAATTTTGTGTGTTTCAAATGATTCCTTCCAAACCAAAATGATGATGTGAATTCTCATTCCATGCCATTTGCATTGACATTAAATATTATCAAATAATCTAGTTTAACTGGCTCATATTTGTACAGTAAGGACGTGACATACAATCAATGTGAAGATCAGGAGAAATAAAATAAACTCCAAATTGAATAACCATGAAGAAGGTGACATCCAATCAACATGAAGATCAGGGGAAATTAAATAAACTGTAAATTGAATAACCATGGAAATGTGAGTTCATGCAAACTCCTTTACTTAACTATCTAGAGACACCTCTTTAACGAAAAAGAGAAACTTAGTTAGGGGAGTTATAGGAATGAGTTTTTTCTAGGATGGTATAAGAGAAAACATCCATTCTTCCATCCAGATTGATGATCAAAAGTATAATAGTTGATGAGTCAACGATCTATCTAGATATATCCAAATGTTGAATCTGAAAAAAAAAGAAATAAATCTTGAGGAGAGAGTATTTATTTAATCTGACCACCAAAAAACATATATTTTTGGTCTACTAGAATTCACGACCTAGATTTATAGAAGAAGAGTTCATGTATTTTTGGGTTTTGAATGAATGTGGTAGAGTTATAAAGAATCCATGCATTTAATTACCAATAATTCCAAGAGTAAAATTTGGGGTGTTACACAAGGATTAGACGGAGTGTTGGACATGAATAAATTTGTTGATGAAGATTGGGTTGGAGATATGGATTGTGGAAGATATATAATTAGGTATGTGTTTAACCTATTTGGAGGAGAAATTAGTTGGATGAGAAAAAGATAGTCTATAGTGGTACTCTCAATTATAGAATCTGAATACATGGCATCCACTCATGTAAGAAATGAATAAGTATGGGTATGAATATTGTGTCAAGGTATTTGGTTTGTACAAAAAGCTGTAAGGATATATTGTGTCAGTCAGAGTGCAATATTCTCGGTGAAAAACCTGGCTTATCATTCAAAGACAAACCATATTGATGTTCAATATCACTTTGTGAGAGACATGGTTAAAGAAAAGAAGGTGTTCCTAATGAAGGTTGACACTTTGAAGATTTTTGTAGGTTCATTAACAAAGTCTGTGAGCACCGAGAATTTCTCTTGGTGTAGAGAAATGATGGGCATTGTTTCTCTCGATTGTTGACTATGTATCATGTGATCCCTTGTATGCAAAGAAAAGAACAAGTGGGAGAATTTTGGGTATGTGTTATATTATTTTCACAACCAAACATAGTGTCTACATTGTGTTGAGTGCATGGGGGGGAGGGGGTCAAAGGGGGGTGTGATCCCCCAAATTTTTTTTGACAGTTTTTTGCATCTATTTTTAGTGTTTTTTCGGCACATGGGTTTCATCGATGGTTTTCTAATTATGATTAAGGAATTAGGGTTGTCGACAAATATGAGTCAATATATTATGGGTTTTTGATGATGTGGGATCATATAGTATTGTAAACAATGAAGATGATGATGAAAAAATTATTAGAGGGGAAAGTTTAAATAGGTTGTTAGTTTTCCCAGTTTGGGTTTCCAAGTAATGTGTGTGTGTGTAATTGTATCTACTCTATTTTTATTAAGAATCTATTTACAATAATTAATTGTACAAGGTTAAAATAAAAAATATTGAGCTTCGTATCCTTCTAACGCATCGATTTTGCAATTGGACGCAAATTTACCTATTTTGATCGGTTCACCCTAAGCTCAGTTAGGGATTCCTCTCACAGGATTTCCTACTCTCCCTTGGGAATTTCAGTCCCCCGTCACCTAATCCTTGTCAAAAAAATCTTGATCCTCTCCAATAGATCCCATGTCATTTCTTGGGGGAGGGGAAGGGCATCCCTCCCTAAAGTCCATGATTCCCACCATGATGAAGGAAGATATATACAAACTCATCACAAATTATGATGGAAAATATGAGATCCCAATGATGGATGGGTCATATGAAGAAGAAGCATTGTATGCCCCACAGGAGGAGGCCGATCTAGGAAAATCCAAAAGAACATGTACATGCATTTTCAAGACAAACAAAATACTGAGGATAGAGATTCCCCTAGCGAGAATCAATGTTAGGATTCAACACATGAGAGATCATGCTCTCATAGAAAAATTTATCAGGATCTAGTCATTAGAATCACAAGATGCCTACAATAGAGAAAGAAACTCCTACTCCAACGAAAAATAGATTCAACCCTTTGGTTGATCAGCCGAAAGAAATAATTTCCACCAATACAGAGGAATATCCAACACCTAAAATAAAACATCCATAACCAATGCAATATGATGAACAAATCTCATATCAGGGTATGCATAACAAAAAACTCAAAGAACAGTCAATTTCCACAACCTCCACCTCTCATGACTCTCCCTTTGAAAACCCATACTAGGAACTTGACATGCTCATGGATGAGGAAATGAGTGATATTGATCTAGGATATCTCAACCTCCTTGGGTTGGAATATGCATGTCAAAGTCGTGCCTTCAATTCCATCCCTCCAACGTAGATTCAACTACTTAGAGAGGCTTTGCACAAATCCAGATCCAGAGCCAAACTGGGAATTCAGAACATCCCACAAAAAGAACAAAAAAAATAGTAAAGGACATAAAAAGGTGAGGCCATAAAAAATATATGCATCGCATCAACACTCTAGGCACTAGGCTAGTTGAATTAGGGAAATATTCCCAGCTAATGGATTTCTTCCCTTCCCACAATCCTAGTTCCCATTGAAGCTCATCTCATGGAATGTTCAAGGCATCAATGACCCCACCAAGAACATAATGGCCTCAGCGTAATCTCTTAGAGAAATTATGGCATTGAAAGTATTTTTATTTTAATTATACTATGTTTTTCATAATCCATCTTGCTTTTATTTTCTTAATAAGATTCTATAATTTTTCCTATTACCAGTAGTACAACAGATAGCTACTAAAAAGCACAGATATCCCCATCATGTGTAACTTGATATATTGTTGTAGTCTGACTTGCCATCTTCGATTTTTTTCATTCCTAACTTGTAGGTTTTATCTCTCTAATGTATTTATGAAATTCATTTATAATGGTCTATGTATACTTCCAACTGACTTTATCCCAATATTTAGAATTAAGTAAAATTTTCATAGTCACTTCTTTAATTTTTCCCATGGACAAAGTAAGAAACATCTATTTCATTCTATTAAATAGATTAGCTGGCTTGTTTGTCTCTATATGTGTTAGGATAAATAAATTTATATGTGGTGGCAAAGAAACAAATATAATTTTTTTTTTAAATGTGTCTAGTGTCGAAGATTATTTGATCTTCTTGTCTGACCTATGTGTTTGCTAGTTTTCTCTATATATTAACACACACCTAACATGATTGTTTATTTTCATGATTTTTCATCTCATTGAAGTTAATATAAACTATGTGAAAAGAAAGTGTATAGACATAGGAAGATGTTGTTGATTAAGGTTTGTTGTCATTGATGTCAACCCTTAAAGAAATCTCTGTAGCACAAAGGTTGGGTAATTAACCCAATATTGTTTGATATATAGATGACTCATTATTGTCTTATCATGGTTGATAATAATTAGAAATGGATGAACTCCAAAGTGGTCCCCTTATGGTGAAAGCCCTCACAGGAAGACGATTTGTGGATTGAGTTATCCTAGAAGTATGGTTAAAGAAACCATGCTTATTTGTGGAATAATGTGATGAACACCAATGAATTTTTCAGTGAAACTATCCTATATGGATAGTGCTTGTCATTCCATTTTCAGTGGTATGTGGAATGTCACATAACTACTCACAGTTAGAGAGTTATGGCCATGAGAAGTTGGAGAACCTAGGTTTGGGTAATGGAACCAAGTTTGTTTGATGGATAAATGTATGAGTTTTGATTATTTTTAGGTAATACTATTCTATATGGATATTACATGTCATTCCATTTCTGGTGGTATGTGGAACGTCAAAATGCTCCTCATGGTTTGAGAGATATGGCCTTACGAAGTTGGAGGACCCTCGTATGTCATCTAGAAGGCCCAAAAGGTCAAAGTAGTCAAAGTGGTTTAAGAGTTTTTAAAGGTAAATAATAAAGTGAAGTGATGAGTGCACTATAATTCAAAGTGAATACAAAATAAGATATTTAAATAATAAATTTAATGGAGAAATTAGAAGTGGGTTAACCCTAAAATAAGGAAAGTGGGCAAAGTGACCTAGAAGATGTTTTTAAGAAACCTACTTGGAGAGTATAAATAAGAGGCAAAGCTCTCTCATTTAAATCACACTTCAAAATATTGAATACCTATAGGTTTCTGAGGTAACCAAAGTATATCTAAGCTGAATTTCTGAGGGAAGGTGAAGAAAAGAAGGACATAATTCAAGGAAGGATAAATTCTTTTGATGATGCTTTCTAAGGTGTTTTGGGTAAAAACATCATAACTTATTCATAAAAGATGAAAATTTAGTAAGAAAAAATGTGTTGGTTAGAGTACAGGCTATAGTATGTTGTGTAATAGTTTCAGATCGATTCAAAAAATATTTCATGTTGGGCACGCTCTACAAGGTCACTCTCTAGAATAATCCAGAATTCAAGAAGGTATGTCATTTTTTCTATAATTAATTTTGTGAGAGGTTCCAAGTAGTGACACCTATAAGAATTGAAAAAACAAACTGAAGAACATTGTGTATCAATTTCAGATATTTATTCATTACAGGTACAAAGTTATGATTATTTCAAGTCACGGTTGTTGACTAATCCAAAACTAGTCATGTGAGACTAAAGAAAAGTTTGATGTAAATGCTAGTCTCTTGTTGTTTAAAGTTAAGGAAGGTTCGTAGGTATGTGATAATATACACCAGGTCTATTAAAAAGATATAAATCATATTTGAATGATGAAATTGATGAGGGATTTTTCTTGAGGTACAAGTTGGGTACATGGTTAAGACAAGTAGTTGATGAGTTGGCACATACATGAGGTGTACAGTTGATGATGTTGGTACATATTGATGATTCATAGTTGATGAGTAGTTGACACATTGTACAGGTTGATTACAGGTTGATTACAGATTGTACACTGCTTAATTGTGAGGCAAGGGAAAAACTATTGGAGTTGTAGGACATATATGAAGAGAAGCTTTTGCAAGTTCTCCCTCATGGATTCATGGTCAAGCTAGGGGGTGAATCAGGCAAGTAGTTTGGTTGCCCTATTTTACAGTTCGGAGGAATGTGGTTGTTCCCTTTTTCTTTCAGCGTATTATTTTAGATATGTTATTTATGTTTCTTCTCTGATTGAATGTTAAATGGTTACATACTTGACAGAATGTATCTGTTAGAAATAATATTAAGGACAAAAGATCGAATGCATCCTATTGCAAACTTAGGAATTGCTAGAATGTCTCTCTACTAGTTCGGAATGGATTATCTTTGCTGCATCTCATTACTGTTATGAATACTAGTTCCCGAAAGTATACTAGCTGGAAGGATATGACTAGTCAATTCTTAAAGAAGATTTGTGCTGTGGTTTGGATTACTACTGTAGTAAGATAAAGCGTTGTAGTTGAAAACCCCACAAGTAAATTGTGATGCAGATTTGAGTTTGCCTACATATTGAATGCAAATGGAAAACTGCATAGTGTATATATTGTAAGTATGTAATCATTTCACCGCCTGTGAAAACAGTGAATCGGTGGACGTCTTGACCTTTCAAGACTCGAGGACTAAACCACCGATTAATTTTTTTTTTTACATAATTAAACGGTGGCTGCCTTAACCTTTGCAGGCCACAAAACACCATCACCGCCTTGCTTAAAATATCTTAGGAGATTGAAGGGGCAATTTTCTAAGTTTAAATACCAGAATCGAAATTGTAATAGGGATGAGCTTGACAACAACTTTTTAATTGAAATTTTCACTCTGTGTTTTATTTTACTGATTTTGTAAACTTTGTTCAAGTTTTCATTTTTTCGGCATTTCGGAGTTTATTGGTTCAAGTTGTGTGGAGTTCTTTTGTTGTTGCAAACTCCGAAACCCGAAGTGGCCCCATAGCCTCATCGAATTTGGTGATTCGACAATTACCGTTGTATGTTGTTCATGCATCAAGCATTACCAAACACCAAAACTCGATATTGGCTGGGCCCTGTACCTTTTTCGTGATTTCGTGATTTGGCGGTTGATGTTGTGCAGTGTTTTGCATCGGGAGTTAGTAAACCCCGAAACCTGAAATTGTTGGGCCCACACCCTAATCGCTTTTTTGCAATTCAACATTTCTTATTTCATTTTGTTTGTGCATTGTTTGTTCGTAAACCCCGAAATCTCGAACCCTGAAACCCCAAAGTGTTGGGCCCACAACCTTTTCTCATTTTAGGATTCGAAAAACCGTGTGGTCTTTTGTTTTTTGTATTCGGCATTTGTAATCGCCGAAACCCGATTGACCTCCCTTTTTTTTTTCACATAGATATATATATGTATATATAAAGTACGAAAGTGACCTTGTGAATACCAAGAATTATTATAGACCATCTACAACATTTACATATCTTTATATCAACCGGTGTTTAATGAAAAGTTTTAGGGTTAAATGTTGGAAAAATAATGGAGTGAATCGAATTAACATAGTTTAATTACTAGAACTAATCACGAGAGGCGTGAAGGCCCAAGGAAGAAGGGACATCCCGAAACTTAAAACATACCCCTGAGTAAATTCGTAATTGTGTAAATAAAAACACAATCACCTAAAAGTTCAAAAGGAAAGTATTTAACCCAAGTACAGTAAGTGCAAATTGAATTCATATACCATCATGTTGTCTGGAGTCAACTATAAACAAGATACACATATAGAAGGAAATAGCCAAGTATTTTTCCTTTTTCAAAATCCTTTCGAGGAAGTAGCCAATATGGCGCTAGTATATTAAACCAATAAAATAACCAGTATGCCATTACAAGTAGGCGGAAGGGAAACCCTTAATCAATGGGTTACCCTTAATCAATGATACCGAAACCACGACTTAATATTCATTTCAGAGTTTCAGATACCGGGAGTTGGAGGTGTCAAGGACACTCACGACAAGAATGATAAAATCGCGAAATGTCAAAAGGGACTATTGTGAGTCTCAAAAACCCAAAAGGTAAAACTCTGAAATCTCGTCAACCATCCATCTCAGTGGGTTATGTGAACCTTTCGATCACTTAAGAGATTTTTTGATCATAAATTTTATAATGTTGGAGTCACGATGACTCGAAGGAAACACGCCAAAAATCCCATCAGCCATTCGATTAAGAAAATAAGGGATCATATTTTGGAGTTTTGTGAACTATTGATCTGGATCCATTTTGGGGATTGCAACTTGCCGAAATGCTGAAATGTTGAAGTGTGAAAGGAATTTTGATTAGGCCCATGGTCACAGCCAAGGGGCATATGGAATAAGCATGAGACCCAGTACTTGTAATCCAACGGTGTAGGTGAATTTTAATATGATCGGAGGATTATGAAATATTTGTACTTTGAGTTTAGCTGGAAGGCCTTACCTAACCCCTATCCTGTATCTATATATTTAAAATAAAAAAAACTATAGGGGTTTGTTTATATTTAAGGTATTCGCAGAGGAGTATAGACAAATACTCTACTTTTACCTAAGTCCGTTTGGTAGTTTTCATCGTGTGATTATGTGTATGGACTAACGCATGAGGCCTAGGCCATCAATCCCCCAAAGTCATTTGTATTTTAAACATATGGTAATGGGTTATTTGTAGGGTCTAACGTGTAAGGATTTGGCCATAAAGTCCCAAAGTTGTTTGTGTTGTTAAGACTGTGGCAATGGTTATAGGTACAAATAGATCGGAAAGTAATTATAATTACAGGAATTGAAATAAACATGTAAATGAGGAGTAAACACTTATCGTCAATCAGAAAACTTTAAGTTGAATGGTAATGAGAGTCGACAACGTTAAGAAATCTTGCAAACTTTCAGACTCAAGATTTATAACAGAAATCTTACTTGTTTTAATCTCAAACTATTCAAGGATATTTATACAAACAATTTTTATTTTTTTCAGACAGTTTTTGAGGTCTATTACATATGGTATCAGAGAAAAATCTACAACATTGGGCTTGAACAGGGCCACATTAGCTGCTTAGTATTTATTCTGATTTATGTAAAACTAATAAATCTTATGGTTACAAATAGAAAGCTCTTTCTATTTTTGTAAATTATGGCAGCTCAGGAGGGTGCAAAAATCAGGATGGAAGGAAATCTGTAGCAAGGACCTCCCGGAGATCCAAGACAGAACAGTGATGGAAGCTCACCCACGGAGGTGTTGGAAACAATGAGGAATCTTATTGTTGAACTGGAGGTTTTCAAGGCCGCCATTGAAAAATTGAAGAAAGCACAACAGGACCAACAAGGGATAAATGAAGTCATGTTGCGTAGTATAGTAACCAAGAAAATCCCAAAAGATGATAACCATGAAAAATAAGTCAACAAAAGGGCCTCCAAGAATTCTGGACCGAAAACAGAAAAAGGAGACAGTTTGTCTGAAGGGACACCTTCAGCTGAAGACAAAAATATACGAGACAGAAAAAGAAAACAAGTAGACCACCTTGAAGGAGAATTAAAAAAGATTAAACCAGCTACCTTTGATGGAGAATCCAGGACAAGAGAAGAAGTTGAGGCATGGTTGTTGGACATAAAAAAATACTTCTAGATCTACAACTATTCCAGCAACATGAAGATCAGAATGGCTATCTACAATCTGAAGGGGAAGGCCAACATTTGGTGGCAGGACCTAAAATTGGCCAAGGGCCTAAAGGAGAAATAGTTGGAATGGTATGACTTTAAGAAGTATTTCAAGAAACAATACCTTTCTGAAAGCTATTATGAAAGGAAGATGAAATAATTTTACGAGTTACGACTCATACAGATGACAATGGAGGACCTTATAAATAAATTTTTGGAACTACTAAAGTTCATACCGTACATCTAGGAGGATAAAGTAAAAATCCAGTGATTCTTAAGTTATTTGCCACAGGCTTACTGGGACAGAATTGAGCTTGACAACCCCAAATCATTGAGTGAGGTATTCAGGAAAGCATGAATGTGCTATGACCAGTATAAACAGCGGGTAGAGTTTCCCAACACCTGGAAGGATAGAAAGAAAGATCGAATGAACTAGCGGAAGAAGGGATAGCAGCCAGCTCCTTATCAGAATGCAGCAAAAAGTTTTCCAAAAAANTAAAAAAGGATTTTCACTCCAATCATCCGAATACGCAAGGTAGTGGTAAACCGGTAAACCTGGGAATGAAGAAGTTTGGGGACAACTCTTGCAATCCATTAAAGTGTTGGGAGTGTGGAGAGCCTCATATAAGGAGGAATTGACCACATTTAAATTTAGCAAACAAAATTGTTGTTCATAATCTGCAGGAAGCCTCGACAGTGGGAGACGTGGGTAGAAGCCTGCATTGGATAAATGCAGCCATAGATGGTTGACAAGCTAACCACCAGTCCTTGGTGGTAGAAATCGAAGGTAAAATCAATGACACTCGAATTTCTGTTTTAATTGACCCCAGAGCTACGTTAAGTTATATTACTCCAAATATAGTAGAGTCGAATAAACTTAAGAAACTGAAGCACGCAAAATCATGGTTGGTACAACTAGCAACAGGTACTAAAAGGAAAGTAGTTGACTTTATTTCTAATTTTGAGTTCAACTTAGGTGGTCAAAAGATAAGGACCAATCTGAACATCTTACCACTAGGATCTTATGATATGATTATCGGGATGGATTGGTTGGAACAACACAAAGCAGTACTAGACTGTTATACAAAGATACTTAGCTATAAAAATGATTTTGACACTGTTGGAACAACCCAAGGCATACCAAAACCTGTATCAGTCAGACAAGTTTCAGCGATGCAACTCAAGAAATGTATTAGAAAGGGATGTCAAGTTTATGCCATTCAAGTGACGAATCTATTAGAAAAAGAAGATAAGACAAAGTTAGAATACTTTGTTGTCCTACGTGAATTCAGAGACATGTTTGTGGATGAGATACCAGAATTACCTCCTAGAAGGGAAATAGACTTCTCCATAGACCTACTACCCAGTTCATGCCCTATCTCAAAAGCACCTTACCGAATGAGTCTACCATAGCTGACAGAATAAAAAATCCAATTACAAGAATTGTTGGAAAAAGAATATATTAGACCGAGTGTTTCACCATGGGAGGCACCAGTCCTCTTTGTGAAAAAGAAAGACTGTACTCTAATACTATGTATCGATTATAGACAACTGAACAAAATGACCATTAAGAACAAATACCCCTTAGCAAGGATAAATGATCTGTTCGATCAAGTTGGTGGGGCCAAGATCTTTCAAAATTGGATTTATGATTCAGTTATCATAAAGTTAGGATAAAGGACAAGGACATAAACAAAACAAATTTTCGAACAAGATATGGACACTACGAGTTTGTAGTCATACCTTTCAGACTCACTAATGCACCAACCACATTTATGTGCTTGATGAACAACATTTTTAGTCAGAACTTAGACAAGTTCATAGTAGTATTTATTGATGATATTCTGGTCTGTTCTAAAATGAAGGAGGAACATGATGAACACTTAAGAATAGTTCTACAAACATTAAGGAAACACAAACTATACGCAAAATTTGACAAATGTGACTTTTATAAAAAAGAAATACAATATTTAGGAATGTCATTTCCTCAGAAGGTATCTTATAGACCCGGAAAAGATAAAAGCCATTATGGAATGGCCAATACCTAAGGATGTGGTAGATATCCGGTCATTCATGGGAATCACCGGATATTATCGCATATTTATAGAAGGGTTTTCCAAGATAACCTACCCTATCATGTCACTACAAAAGAAAGGAACCAAGTTTAACTGGTCGCAAAAGTGTCAAGACAACTTTAACAAGCTGAAAGAATTATTGACATTGACACCCATTTTGAAGGTAGAAGACCCAGATAAAGACTTCACAGTTTGTGTTGATGCTAGCAAAGAGGGACTAGGTGGTGTCCTAACTCAGGAAGGGCATGTAATTTGTTACACGTCCCAAAAATTAAAAGAACATGAGCGAAATTATGTCACTCATGACTTAAAATTGGCAGCAATAATACATGCCTTAAAAATGTGGCGACACTATATAATGGGTAGAAAATTCCAACTATTGACGGATAATAGTGGGGTGAAATATCTGTTTAATCAACCAGATCTTAATGCAAGACAAGCAAGGCGGCTATCCTTCTTGAGCAAATTCGACTTTGAGGTCAGACATATCAAGGGTAAGGAAAATAAAGTAGCAGACGCTTTAAGCAGAAGAGTCCATGGGTTATTTGAGATAAACATCAGAAGGTTAGAAAGTGATCTGGAACAAAGAATAAGGACGGCAGGTATTAACAATGGAAATTACACTAAGATAATGAAATAATTACAAAACAATACCGCCAACTCTGACAAACCAGATCTAAGCATCGACAAGAAAGGACTATTACAAGTTAAAAATAGAATTTACATACCATATTTAACAGAATTGAAATCAACAATTTTGGACAAAGTGCATAAGAAACCATATTCTGGCCATCCAGGTTACCAGAAAACAATAACAACACTTAGAAAACCATTTTTCTAGCCTAGTATGAAGGGTGAAACAACAGAATACTTGCTAGGTGCCAAGATTGTCAGTTGGTTAAGGCTGAGCACCAGCATCCAGCCGCCCTATTACAACCATTATCGGTACCAAAATGGAAATGGGAGACTATATCACTAGACATTATAACAGGTTTGCCTAAAACTCAGAAACAAAATGATTCTATCATGGTTGTAATTGATAAACTTAGTAAGTATACACACTTTATTCCTGTAAAGTCTACTTTTAAAGCTATAAACATTGCTGAAATATTCATGAAATAAATTTTTAGACTGCATGGTATTCCTAAAATGGTGATTTCAGATAGAGACATAAAATTTACATCATCTTTTTGGAAGGAATTTTTTTGCAGGGCTAAACACTAACTTGAATTTCAGTACAAGATATCATCCACAAATGGATGGATAGACCGAAAGGACAAACCAAATCATAGAGGATATGATTTTCATGTACATAAGAACAAAACCAAGAAAGTGGGAGGACTACCTGCACTTGGTAGAATTTTCATATAACAATGGGTATCAAACGTCGGCTAAGTTGATCCCTTTCGAAATATTGTATGGTAGAAAGTGTACGACTCCAATTAGCTAGGATAATGCGGCTGACAGACTCATGGTTGGACCAGAGATGCTCCAAGAAATGGAGAACATGGTAAGAAAGGTACAACATAAATTGAAAGAAACACAGGACAAACAGAAGAGCTATGTAGATCAGAAAAGAAGACACTTGGAATTTCAAGTAGGAGACCATGTTTATTTGAAGGTCAAAGCCTGAAAGAGCTCTTTGAAGTTAGGGAATTGTGCCAAGATGACACCCAAGTTTTGTGGGCCCTTTGAGATACTAGCTCGAATTGGACCCGTAGCATATCAACTTGCATTTCCAACTAATCTAAGAATTCATAATGTATTTCATGTTTCGTTGCTAAAAAAGTATATTCACGACCCTACTCATAGGATTGATTGGAACTTGGTGTAGGTGGAACCCAAAGACGAGTTCCAGGTGGAACCCCTACGCATTTTGGACCGAAGAGAAATAGCACTTCGGAATAGAGTCATTGCTCAGGTAAAAGTGCAATGGAAGCGCTTTTGTCCCGAGGAAGCCACTTGGGAGTTGGNTTTTAGTAAATTCGAATTTGGAAAAATTTTGCCATTTATGGCAATTCCGAATTTCGAATTTGGTAATTGTAATTAATTATTTTGACTGTTGGGCAGAGACCTGATTTGACCCAACTAACTATTTGACTATGACACTTGTATGGAAACATAATATTTTATATTGATTGTAGGAGGACAAATGGAACAACCATGTTAAATTTAGCTAACCATGACTCCATGAGTGGGTGACATGTTGGAACTACCTCTGGGATGATTATTACAAGTGACAAATTAGTGATTTGGCCATTGGAAGCCCCCGAAAATTACGGATTTAGAAAGCTGGGAAAATTCCCAAGGGAGGGAAAATACCTGGGCAAATGATAAATAGCATATGAGAGGAGGCAGGACGCTGCCAAGTCTGCTAGGAAAGGAGACTTTTGATTTACTTGTTGTTATGAACACTGCTTGAGTGTGAGGCAAGGGAAAAACTGTTGGAGAACTAGGACATATATGAAGAGAATTTTTTCCAAGTTCTCCCTCATGGATTCATGGTCAGGCTAGGGGGTGAATCGGGCAAGTAGTTTGGCTGCCCTGTTCTACGGTTGGGAGGAACATGGTTGTTCCCTTTGTCTTTCAGCATATTATTTCAAATATGTTATTTATGTCCCTTCTTTGATTGAATGTTGAATGGTTACATACTTGATGGAATGTATCTGTTAGAAATAATATTAAGGATGAAAGATCGAATGCATCCTATTGCAAACTTAGGAATTGCTAGAATGTCTCTTTACTAGTTCGGAATGGATTATCTTTGCTTCATCTCATTATTGTTATGAATACTAGTTCTCGAAAGTATACTAGTTGGAAGGATATGATTAGTCAATTCTTAAAGAAGAATTTCGTTGTGGTTTGGATTACTATTGTAGTAAGATAAAGCGTCGTAGTTGAAAACCCCACAGGTAAATTGTGATCCAGATTTGAGTTTACCTACATATTGAATGCAAATGGAAAATTGCATAGTGTATAGATTGTAAGTATGTAATCATTTCACTTCCTGTGAAAACGATGAATCGGTGGCCATCTTGACCTTTCAAGACTTGAGGACTAAACCACTGATTACATTTTTGTTTTACATAAATTAAACGGTGGTTGCCTTAACCTTTGCAGGCCACAAAACACCATCACTGCCTTGATTAAAATATCTTAGGAGATTGAAGGGGCGATTTTCTGAGTTTAAATACCAAAGTTGAAATTGTAATAGGGATGAGCTTGACAAAAAAAATTGAATTGAATTTGTCACTCTTTGTTTTATTTTACTGAGTTTGTAAACTCTGTTCATGTTTTCATTTTTTCGGCATTTCAAAGATTATTGGTTGAAGTTGCGTGGAATTCTTTTGTTCTTGCAAACGACGAAACCCGAAGTGGCCCCACAGCCTGATCGAATTTGGTGATTCGGCGATTACCATTGTATGTTGTTCATGCATCAAGCATTACCAAACGTCAAAACCCGATATTGGCTCGGCCCCATACCTTTTTCGTGATTTCGTGATTCAGTGTTTGACAATGTGTAGTGTTTTGCGTCGGGAGTTAGTAAACCCCGAAACCCGAAATTGTTGGGCCCACACCCTAATCACATTTCGCAATTCGGCATTTCGTATTTCATTTTGTTTGTGCGTCGTGTGTTCATAAACCCCAAAATCCCGAACCCCGAAACCCCAAAGAATTGGGCCCACAACCTTTTCTGATTTCGGGATTCGACAAACCCTGTGGTCTTTTATTTTTTGTTTTCGGCGTTTGTAATCGAAGAAACCCAATTGAACTCCCTTTGTTTTTTCAAATAGATATATATATGTATATTTAAAGTACGGAAGTGACCTTGCGAATACCAATAATTATTATAGACCATCTACATCATTTACACATCTTTATATCAACTAGTGTTTAATGAAAATTTATAGGTTGAAATGTTGGAAAATTATTGGAGTGAATCAAATTAACATAGTTTAATTACTAGAACTAATCACGAGAGGCACGAAGGCCCAAGGAAGAAGGGACATCCAGAAACTTAAAACATACCCCTGAGTAAATTCCTAACTTTGTAAATAACAACACAATCACCTAAAAGTTCAAAAGGAAAGTCTTTAACACAAGTACAGTAAGTGAAAATTGAATTCATATACCATCATGTGATCTGGAGTCAACTATAAACAAGATACACATATAGCCGGCAATAGCCGAGTATTTTTCCTTTTTCAAAATCCTTTCGAGGAAGTAGCCAATATGGCACTAGTATATTAAACCAATAAAATAACCAGTATGCCACTACAAGTAGGTAGAAGGGAAACCATGTAATTCTTTTAAAAATAGCATTACATATCTCGTTCGGAATTGAAACAAATGAACATCCCATACGGTGTTTTGCTTCCAACGATAGATTTTGCCATTCAAAAAATGGGTTACCCTTAATCAACAGTACCGAAACCACGACTTAATCTCCATTTTGGAGTTTCAGATACTAGGAGTTGGAGGTGTCAAGGACACTCATGACAAGAATGATAAAATTGAGAAATGTCGAAAGGGACTATTGTGAGTCTCGAAAATCCGAAAGGAAAAACTATGAAATCCTGTCAACCGTCCATCTCAGTGGGTTATGTGAACCTTTTGATCACTTCGAAGATTTTTTGATCCTGAATTTTATAATTTTGGAGTCACGATGACTCGAAGGGAAACACACCTAAAATCTCGTCATCCATTCGATTAAGAAAACAAGGGATCAGATTAGGGAGTTTTGTGAATTGTTGATCTAGCTCCTTTTGGGGGATTGCGACTTGCCGAAATGCCGAAATGCTGAAGTGTGAAAGGCATTTTGATTAGGCCCATGGTCATAGCCACTGGACATATGGAATAAGCATGAGACCCAGTACTTGTAATCCAATGGTGCAGGTGAATTTGAATATGATTGGAGGATTATGAAATATTCGTACTCTAAGTTTAACCAGAAGGCCTTACCGAACCCCTATCCTGTATCCGAATATTTAAAAAAAATAAATATAGGGGTCTGTTTATATTTAAACTTTTCGCAGAGGAGTATAGACTAATACTCTACTTTTACCTAAGTCTGTTTGGTATTTTTCATCGTGTGATTATGTGTATGGACTAACGCATGAGGCCTAGGCCATGGCCATCAACCCCCCAAAGTCATTTGTATTGTAAACATATGGTAATGGGTTATTTGTAGGGTCTAACGCATAAGGATTTGGCCATAAAGTCCCAAAGTCATTTGTGTTGTTAAGACTGTGGTGACGGTTATAGGTACAAACAGATTAAAAAGTGATTATAATAATAGGAATTGAAATAAACATTGAAATGAGGAGTAAACACTTATCGTCAATAAAAAAACTTTAAGTTGAATAGTAATGATAGTCGAGAAAGTAAGGAATCTTGCAAACTTTCAGACTAAAGATTTATAACATAAAGCTTACTTGTTTGAATCTCGAACTATTCAAGGATATTTATACAAACATTTTTTTTTTCAAATAGTTTTTGAGGTCTATTACAGCATGGTTCAGGTTTATTGGGAAAGTTTTACAACGGTATATCTCACAGTGATAGTGTGATAGTGGTTCAATCATTCTACTTCTACATCAGGGCGGTTGGACGGGGAAAGGACAGGTGGTTGTAGCCACCTTCCAATTGTAGCCGGAGAGCTTAGGGGGTTGTAGCCTCCTTCTGGTTGTAGCTAGAGAATTGGAAAGTTGGAGCTTCCCTCAGGTTTTAGCCTGAGAAACTAGGGGATTGGAGCCTCATTCCATTTGCAGCTAGAAAACAAAAGAAGTTGGTTCTTCTAATGAATGTAATTATTCAAGACATATAAGAAAAATCATTCTGTGGTTTTCTCCTAATTTGGGTTTCCACGTAAAACACTGGTGTACTATGTATGTGTGTGATTGTTCATTTCTTATTTCTCATTATTGGATAATAATTCTACATTGATATAACACTTGGATTATTTGGAGAAAAAGTATTATAATTACACTATTATTGATTCACGCCCCCTCTCAGTAATCCAACAGATGCCCTTTTCCTGAAAAAGTTGTCTGTGAGTAGCAAGCAGACGTTGCAGAGGTTGATATGCAATTTATCTCTAGCAAGAGGGCATCTTTGTAACATGCCTATCCAACTGAATTATTTGTAAGAACAAAAACATTTGTAAGATTCCTATGACAGTTCAGTATAGTACCAATTGGTATATTCACTAGTAAATATGAGCAAATTTACGATGGTTTTTCATTGATATTGCCACACTTAT
Source organism: Picea mariana (assembly GCA_032191745.1). Classification (NCBI taxonomy): domain Eukaryota; kingdom Viridiplantae; phylum Streptophyta; class Pinopsida; order Pinales; family Pinaceae; genus Picea; species Picea mariana. Next base: position 271,775 of record JASDQU010100863.1, read on the forward strand.
CCGTCACAATCTCCACGAAAGCCGATATTTTTTTTCATCGGAATAATTTCATCATTATATCCATGATCCAAGTGTGTGTGGAAACATCAACGAAATTAGCTCTCCACATGTCACCACCTTCAATATCGGTTAACCCTATGCATCGTCACAATTATGACGAGCTATCGTCGCAATAACAACGAACAAATGTGGCAATTACGACGAAACTTCATCGCAATTGGGACGAAAAGTTATGCCAAGCCAATAACTTACAATGCAACTACTGTATATGCAACGAATATTCATGGAAAATTGCAACGAAGTTTCGTCTCTATAGTGACAGTTGTGGTAAAATAGTAAAATATTTTCAACGAACTTGCATTGATATTGCGACGATGACTTTAGGTTTAAAAAAAAAAAAATTACATGAAATATGGTATACAATATTGTATGCCATATTACAATGTAATATGGTAATGCCATATTACATTGTAATATGGCATTACTATTACATTGTAATATTGTAATATTGTAATATATTGTAATATATATATCCCCTA
>JASDQU010100863.1:277839-325092 GCA_032191745.1 Picea mariana
GTAAGAAGTGATTTATACGCATAAGTTGTCTGTGTATTCATTATTTGATATTTAAGAGGGTGGTTGGGAGGTGCTCGGGAGGACTGTTGTCCTCAGAGGTTCAAGTGGGAGCTTGAACACAGGAAGTTGTAGTTTCCATCTGGTTGTGGCCAGAGAAACTAGGGTGGCAGGGTGGTGCTAGGGAGAACAAGTGTTCTCTGTTATACAGGTTGGAGCCTGTGTAACTGGAAGTTGGTGCTTCCATCCAGTTGGTGCTGGAACATTAAGGGAGTTGGTGCTTCCATCCAGTTGGTGCTGGAATATTTAGGGAGTTGGTGCTTCCTTCTAGTGGGTGCTAGAGAAACCAGAGAGTTGGAGCTCTCAAACAAGTTGTAGCTTGTAAAACAGAGGTAGCAGCCTCACATTGGATTGGTGCTCAATTGTAAATGATGTACAGAACAGAAAAAGACTGCCTATCATTTCGAAGAAGAAGATGTTTTCTCCATTTATGGGTTTCCTCGTGAAAATATGTCTCTGTGTGTGTTTTATGTGTGACTGATGAAATTTACTTTTAATATCCATATGTTGTATATTCTTGATGACATATGAAGAAAGATTAATAATGTTTTAATAGATATAAAATTGTTTAAGCTCACATACAACTGATTCACCCCCCCCTCTCAGTTGTTTTAGTATTTCCAACATGGTTTTGAATCCCATTAATAAAATTTGATTTGGTTTGTTGTGTGTTTTTGTTTTCTTTGATTATTTTGAATGAGTTTTATTCTTATATTTATTTTTGAATCAATATATTTCTGATCAAAGAGCTATTGTCGAAGGAAGCATTTATTTTAATACTTGTGTTTTTCAAGAAAATTGAAATAGTTCAAAGAGGTCATGATATTAAGATATAGCTCAGACAACTGATTTTTAAGTCAATTGTCACTTTCATTTTGTCCTCAAATTGTCAGAGTATTACACCAAAGATATAGTTTAAATCTTTGATAATTACGATGGTCTTTAAGCTTTTTACGTCGTCCATATTCTTAAGGAATCACTTTTAAGTGCTTCCCCATTCTCTAGATGATTTCTTAAAGGAAATCTACAATCTCTAAACCATGATAAAACTTTCAGTTTTGAAAGAAAATAAATAACATGATCAACTATTCACCTGTATTGCAATTAACCTCCAGTATCGCCCTGCTCTCTTTGTCATCAAGAAATCTATTATTATATTATTATTTAAAAGTGGCATAAGAGGGTTGAAAGCACTTAAGTGTGGGAAGTGTGTGTAAACCCGTCAGGGTACTGAACAGTCTCCCTGGCAGCGAGTAAATGCACACATGATACCAAGACAACTTCGTCGGGGTACTAAATAGACCTGTTGGCAATGAAGCAATGTTGGTTCGAGAGGTAGCAGGTATATGTTTTTAAATTAACTTTTATGGAAGTATACATCATGTGGATACAACTATTGGATGGGATTAAAGCATTTGAGTGGGTTAAATGACATCCTTATCGAGGCTATCGACGCCTACTAGCAGCAGTGGATCTATCAATGGTATTGAAGTTCTTTTATAAACATCGTGACTCTTTTATTGAGACACTATTTCAGGTCATAATCTTCTGCAAAGAAAATTCTATTGTCTAGTTATAATATTGAGCCTTATTATTTTCTTCTTGAGATGAAATATTACCAAATCAGAGATAATTGCTTCACCTAATAAGTCATCATTTGTTGGGCCCCAACAAATCCCTCTAATTGTTTTACAAAATTTAAAGGGGCCCCCGTTAGAATCTTGATAATTATAATGAGCTACAGAATCAACCTTTTCAAATAGTTCCATACCTTGGCTTGCTTTGAGACAAACTTAAGACATTCACTATAGTATGAAATATTCATTACAAGAGTATATGTCAAAAGTTAGAAACGAGCATACANGAGACAAACTTAAGACATTCACTATAGTATGATATATTCATTACAAGAGTATATGTCAAAAGTTAGAAACGAGCATACAAATCTCAATTTAAACAAAAACGTTAATTTTTATCAAATGTTTACTTTCGTTTAAATTATGATTATGTGTTCTTTATTTTGCTCATTACCAATTTTGACTATTTTAAATAATGGGTTCAATACTTCATCAAATAATATCTTGGTTGGTTTCTCATTTTTATGAAATCATTTGGTGATATTAATTAATTAAATTATTTTTCCATTTTGCATCTCATTTCAAAATAATAATAAAAAAAAATTTATCTATCATTTGTTTGATTCTGTAAAAAACTAAAATTAATATTTTATCTCCATTAACTTGAAGCTTCTAGATCATATTTGAAAGAAAACTATAAACAATGATTGTTTATAAGTTATAGTTAGTTTAAATTCATTTTTTATTTTTTTAGATTTTTTTTTATTCACAATTTTTAGGTTATTAATTTAGGTTTCTTTTTGTTTCACAGGTTTCTATTATCAAATATTTCATAGAGATCTGATCATGGCTTGATTGTATTATCCAAATACGTTCAATATGATTGATCCAAAAATAATTTTGGATTTCTACAAATATTTTTATGAGCAACAACAGATAAAATTTGGAAAGGCGTCAAGATCAGACAGACGATTTTGCACAACTGATTGAGTCAAACCGTGAGGAATTTGAAGAAATGGTTGAAAACCCAGAACCCAAATGGACCCATTTACCTTCTGCTTAAACATATTCCTAAAAAAATGCAGGATTGGAGAGATATTGATGTCTTTTTACGAGACAAATTTCAGGTGGTGAAAATTAATAGTGACGCCCAGACTATTCATTCATTGTATAAATATATGAGAAACTTCAGAGCCAAAGGGATCCAAGAATTGGAGAGAAGGATTTTAATCCTTTATCTTTTGTATATTAATTATTTTGTAAACTTTCAATTTCTTTTCAAATGGAGTAACAGATGGCTGGAATCTTTGGGAGAATGGACGAGTATTTTTAAAGAAGAATATGGAATTCCAGGTTGCTTAATGCTTTTTGTCCTATGAGTAAAATGGTTTTATTTTCATATAATATCTTCATATTCTTTGAATAATTGATTATGCATTTATTTAAATAGCTTTAGTCTTTTTTATCAATACATGGTTAATTATTATCATTTATATATTAATTTTTCCAATCTTTAAAGTCTATTATCCCAAAAAATTCTTCCAGGACTACAGAATGGACAAGTGATTCCAAAACTTAATAAAATGGCATATATGCATTTTGGCTTTAGCCTTCTATTTATAATGTTGCTATTTATGTTTTTTTAATCTTGTTACATGTGCACGTCTGATATCTTTAGATTAAATGATCTGTGATGTGTAGGAGGTTTATATTATAAATACCATCTATCATTTGCTTCTCAAAATACAAATGTTTTGATCATATCCTTGATTTAAATAATGAGATTTATCTTTGAGTTTTAAATTGAATGATAAAATGCATAGATTGCTTCCAAATTTATCTTGTTGTAATCATGTATAATTATGAAGTCACAGGTTTATTTTTGTGTTTTCTTTTCTGTCATTAAAACCTAAGCTGCCAATACATGTTCTGAATTTATTTAGAACAGTCATAAGGTTCATTTCAGATTTCTCTCTTGGACATGGCAGTTGGATGTTCACCACTCATGCAGATGCTTGGATACACCTCACTAATTCACTGACAGGATAGCTTCTTTATATTTTTATGACATTTACATATCATTGAAACTAGAATGTATGGTTCAGCTTTGACTATCCACATGTTCATGTTTCATTAACTTTTTTTGCAATATTCTTTAAATTTATAAAAGAAAAACAATAAATATTTTTATGTGCTTTCTTTATTCGCTTCCTAGAAGCAATCATTTTTCACATCCATTTTCGTAAGTTTTGATTAAAACTTGCAGCTTGTAAATCATGTAAATAAACAAGACTTGTATATCTTATGCTTAAATACAACTACTACAGTTACATTAGAAAATATATAGTGTTTAGTAATTAATTAGTTATTTCAGATCTTTTATTTATTTTATTTGGTTTTTCTAACACTTTTAGATTGTCCAGCGGAGCCTTAAACCCGTTAGAACGACTTATACCAAACAGCTTGGGTTATTTAGACAACCCTGGATCGTACTCATTCTTCCAATTGATGAAAGATCATTTTTTCCTGTCAACAAGGTGTCAAGGACACTCACGACAAGAATGATAAAATCGTGAAATGTGAAACCATGACTTAATCTCCATTTCGGAGTTTCGGATATCGAAAGTTGGATGTCTCAAGGACACTCACGACAAGAATGATGAAATCACGAAATGCGAAAGATCTGAGCATGTCAAAGACTCCATTTCAGAGTTTCGCATACTGGGAAATCAAAGATCAAAGGAACTTTAACCTTTGAAGTAGAGAACCTCAAAATCCCGAAACAGACACATCAACAAACCACGTCAGCTAAGGACACGTGTCAAAATCAGGAAATGACAAGTGTCAAGATGATTCAACATTTCAAGCACATGTAATTCATGAATTAGAGTGACACATGGAAACTATTTGACACGTGTCAATCCACATGTGACATCAGCAGGTTTACGTCACATCAAAACTTTCTATATCGGGGTTCTACATAGCAAGCAAAAACTCCACCATCATGAAGTCTCAAACTCCGAAATGCCGAAAGGGACTATTGTGAGTCTCAAAAACCCGAAAGGAAAAACTCTGAAATCCCGTCAACCATCCATCTTAGTAAGTTATGTGAACCGTCCGATCACTTCGAAGATTTTTTTATCATGAATTTTATAATGTTGGAGTCACGATGACTCAAAGGTTAAAACGTTGAAATCCCGTCAGTCGTTCGATTAAGAAAAGAAGGGATCATATTATGAAGTTTTGTGAACCATTGATCTGTCTCCATTTCGGGGTTTGCGACTTGCTGAAATGCCAAAATGTGAAAGGCATTTTGATTAGGCCTATGGTCACAGCCAGTGGGCATATGGAATAAGCGGGAGACCGAGTACTTGTAATCCAACGGTGCAGGTGAATTTGAATATGATTGGAGGATTATGAAATATGCGTACTCTGAGTTTAACCGAAAGGCCTTACCTAACCACTATTCTATCTCTGGATATTTAAAAAAAAAACTATAGGGGTCTGTTATATTTAAACTTTTCGCAGAGGAGTATAGACTAATACTCTACTTTTACCTAAGTCTGTTTGGTCATTTTCATCCTGTGATTATGTGTATGGACTAATGCATGAGGCCTAGGCCATCAACCCTCAAAGTCATTTGTATTGTAAACATATGGTAATGGGTTATTTCTAGGGTCTAATGCATAAGGATTTGGCCATAAATTCCCAAAGTCGTTTGTGTTGTTAAGACTGTGATAATGGTTATAGGTACAAACAGATAGGAAAGTAATTATAATTACAGGAATTGAAATAAACATTGAAATAATGACTAAACACTTATCGTCGATCAGAAAACTTTAAGTTGAATGGTAATGACAGTTGACAACAGTAAGGACTCTTACAAACTTTCAAACTCAAGCTTTATAACATAAAGCTTACTTGCTTGAATCTTGAAGTATTCAAGGATATTTATACAAACAAATTTTATTTTATTTTCAGATAGTTTTTGAGGTATATTACATATGGTATCAAAGCAAAAGCTACAACACTGGGCCTGAACAGGGCCACATTAGTTGTTTAGTATTTATTTTGATTTATGTCAAACTAATAAATCTTATGGTTACAAACAGAAAGCCCTTTCTGTTTTTGTAAATTATGGCAGCTCAGGAGGGTGCAGAAATCAGGAGGGAAGGAAATCCGCAGCAAGGACCTCCTGGAGATCCAAGACAGAACAATGATGGAATCTCACCCATGGAGGTGTTGGAAACAATTAGGAATCGTATTGTTGAACTACAGGTTTTCAAGGCCGACAATGAAAAATTGAAGAAAGCAAAAGCAGGAACAACAAGAGATAAATGAAGTCATGTTGTGTGGTATAGTAACCAAGAAAATCCCAAAAGAGGATAACCATAACGAAGAAGTCAACAAAAGTGCCTCCAAGAATTATGGACTGGAAACAGAAAAAGGAGACAGTTCGTCTGAAGGGACACCTTCACCTGAAGACAAAACTATATCAGACATAAAAAGAAAACAAGTAGATCACCTTGAAGGAGAATTTAAAAAGATTAAACCAGCTACCTTTGATGGAGAATCCAAGACAAGAGAAGAAGCTGAGGCATGGTTGTTGGACATCAAAAAATACTTCCAGATCTACAACTATTCCGGCAACATGAAGGTCAGAATGGCCATCTACAATCTAAAGGGGAAGGCCAGCATTTGGTGGTAGGACCTGAAATTGGCCAAGGGCCTAAAAGAGAAACAGTTGGAATGGTCCGACTTTAAGAAGTATTTCAAGAAACAATACCTTTCTGAAAGCTATTATGAAAGGAAGACGAAAGAATTTTACGAGTTATGACTCGGACAGATGACGATAGAGGACCTTATAAATAAATTTTTGGAACTACTAAGGTTCGTACTGTACATCCGGGAGGATAAGGTAAAAATCTTGCAATTCTTAAGTTGTTTACCACAGGCCTATTGGGATAGAATTGAATTTGACAACCCCAAATCCTTGAGTGAGGTATTCAGGAAAGCACGAATGTGTTATGACTAGTATAAACAGCGGGTAGAGTTTCCCAAGACTTGGAAGGATAAAAAGAAAGATCGAATGAACCAGCGAAAGAAGGGATACTAGTCATCTCATTATCGGAATGCAGAAAAAAGTTTCCCAAGGAAGGATTTTCACTCCAATCATCCGAATACGCAATGTAATGGTAAACCGGTAAACCTGGGAACGAAGAAGTTCGGGGACAACTCCCATGAGCCATTAAAGTGTTGGGAGTGTGGAGAGCCTCATCTAAGGAGGAACTGTCCACATTTAACTTCAGTAAACAGAACTATTGTTCATAATCTATAGGAAGCCTCGATAGTGGGAGACGTGGGCAGAAGCCTGCATCGGATAAATGCAGCCATAGATGGTTAACAAGCTGACCACCAGTCATCGGTGGCAGAAATCGAAGGTAAAATCAATGAAACTCGAATTTCTGTTTTAATTGACCCCGGAGCTACATTAAGTTATATTATTGCTAATATAGTAGAGTCGAATAAACTTAAGTAACTAAAACACTCAAAATCATGGCTGGTACAACTAGCAATAGGTGCTAAAAGGAAAGTAGTTGACTTTATTTCTAATTTTGAGTTCAACTTAGGTGGTCAAAAGATAAGGACCAATCTGAACATCTTACCACTAGGATCTTATGATATGATTATAGGGATGGATTGTTTGGAACAAAACAAAGCAGTACTAGATTGTTATACAAAGATACTTAGCTATAAAGATGATTTTGGCATTGTTAGAACATCCTAAGGCATACCAAAACCTATATCAGTCAGACAAGTTTCAGTGATGCAACTCAAAAAACGTATTAGAAAGGGATGCAAGTTTATGCCATCCAAGTGACGAATCTATTAGAAAAAGAAGATAAGACAATGTTAGAAGACTTTGTTGTCCTACGTGAATTCAGAGACATGTTTGTGGATGAGATACCAAAACTACCTCCTAGAAGGGAAATAGACTTCTCCATAGACCTACTACCCGATTGGACAAAGAGTATATCAGACCGAGTGTTTCACCATGGGGGGCACCAGTCCTCTTTGTGAAAAATAAAGACGGTACTCTAATACTATGTATCGATTATAGACAACTGAAAAAAATGACCATTAAGAACAAATACCCCTTAGCAAGGATAAATGATTTGTTCGATCAAGTTGGTGGGGCCAAGATCTTTTCAAAATTGGATTTACGATTCCGTTATCATCAAGTTAGGATAAAGGATGAGGACGTAAACAAAACAACTTTTCAAACAAGATATGGACACTATGAGTTTGTAGTCATACCTTTTGGACTCACTAATGGACCAGCCACATTTATGTGCTTGATGAACAACATTTTTAGTCAGTACTTAGATAATTTCGTAGTAGTATTTATCGACGATATTCTGGTCTATTCTAAAATGGAGGAGGAACATGATGAACACTTAAGAATAGTTCTGAAAACATTAAGAAAACACAAACTATACGCAAAATTCGACAAAAGTGACTTTTATCAAAAAGAAATACAATATTTAGGACATGTCATTTCCTCAGAAGGTATTCTCGTAGACCTGAAAAAGATAAAATCCATTATGGAATGTCTAGTACCTAAGGATGTGGCAGATATCTGGTCATTCATGGGAATCACTGAATATTATCATGGATTTATAGAAGGGTTTTCCAAGATAGCCTACCCTATCACGTCACTACAAAAGAAAGGAACCAAGTTTAACTGGTCGCAAAAGTGTCAAGACATCTTTAATAAGATGAAAGAATTATTGACATCAACACCCATTTCGAAGGCAGCGGACCCAGATAAAGACTTCACAGTTTGTGATGATGCAAGTAAAGAGGGACTAGGTGGTGTCCTAACTCATGAAGGGCACATCATTTGTTAAGAGTCCTGAAAATTAAAAGAACACGAGTGAAATTTTGTCACTCGTGACTTAGAATTGGCAACAGTAATACATGCCTTAAAAATGTGGCGACACTATATAATGGGCAGAAAATTCCTACTATTGATGGATAATGGCGGGGTGAAATATTTGTTTAACCAACCATATCTTAATGCAAGACAAGCAAGGTGGCTAGCCTTCTTGAGGGAATTCGACTTCGAGGTCAAACATATCAAGGGTAAGGCTTTAAGCAGAAGAGTCCATGGGTTATTTGAGATAAACATCAGTAGGGAAGAAAGTGATCTGGAACAAAGAATAAGGACGACAGGTATTAACGATGGAAATTACACTAAGATAATGACAAAATTACAAAACAGTACCGCCAACTCTGACAAACTAGATCTAAGCATCGACAAGAAAGGACTATTACAACTTAAAAATAGACTTTACATACCAAATTCAAAGGAATTGAAATCAACAATTTTGGACGAAGTGCATAAGAAACCGTATTATGGCCATCCAAGTTACCAGAAAACAATAACAGCACTTAGAAAACTATTTTTTTGGCCTAGTATGAAGGGAGAAATAGCATAATACTTGGCTAGGTGCCAAGATTGTCAGCAGGTTAAGGCCGAGCACCAGCATCCAGCTGGCCTATTATAGCCATTACCAGTACCAGAATGGAAATGGAAGACTATATCACTGGACTTTATAACAGGTTTGCCTAAAACTCAGAAAAATAATGATTCTATCATGGTTGTAATTGATAAACTCAGTAAGTCTTCACACTTTATTCCTGTAAAGTCTACTTTGAAAGATATAAACATTACTGAAATATTCATGAAAGAAATTTTTAGACTACATGGTATTCCTAAAATGGTGATTTCAGATAGATACGTAAAATTTACATCCGCTTTTTGGAAGGAATTGTTTGCAGGGATAAACTCTAACTTGAATTTCAGTGCAAGCTATCATCCACAAACAGATGGACAGACCGAAAGGAAAAACCAAATCATAGAGGATATTCTTTGCATGTACATAAGAACAAAACCAAGCAAGTGGGAAGACTATGTGCACTTGGTATAATTTGCATATAACAATGGGTACCAAACTTCATCTAAGTTGAGCCCTTTCGAAATACTGTATGGAAGAAAGTGTACGACTCCAATTAGTTTGGATAATCCAGATGACAAACTCATGGTTGGACCAGAGATGCTGCAAGAAATGGAGAACATGGTAAGAAAGGTACAATATAGCTTGAAAGAAGCATAGGATAGACAAAAGACCTATGCAAATCAGAAAATAAGACACTTGGAATTTCAAGTAGGAGACCATGTTTATTTGAAGGTCAAAGCCCGAAAGAGCTCGTTGAAGTTAGGGAATTGTGCCAAGATGGGACCCAGGTTTTGTGGGCCCTTCGAGATACTAGCTCAAATTGGACCCATAGCATATCAACTTACACTTCCAACTAATCTAAGAATTCATAATGTATTTCATGTTTTGTTGCTGAAAAAGTATATTCATGACCCTACTCATAGGATTGATTGGAACTTGGTGCAGGTGGAACTCGAAGGCATGTTCTAGGTGGAACCCCTGGGCATTCTGGACCGGAGAGAAATAGCACTTCAGAACAAAGCCATCACTCAGGTAAAGGTGCAATAGAAGCACTTTAGTCCTGAGGAGGCCACTTGGGAGTTGGAGGGAGATTTGTGGAAATCTCATCCAATCCTGTTCTAGGAAATGAACGAGCACTGAGGACAGTTTTTTACTGAAGGGGGAAAGGATATGACATCTCCAAAAATAAAATATTTTTGAAATTTAAAATTGCTGGAAATTTATTATGTTTTTAGTAAATTCGAATTTGGAATTTTTTTTCCATTTATGGCAATTCCGAATTTCGAATTTGGTAATTGTAATTAATTATTTTGACTGTTGGGTAGAGACCTAATTTCACCCAACTAACTATTTCACTATGACACTTGTATGGAAACAAAATATTTTATATTGATTGCAGGAAGACAAATGGAACGACCATGTTAAATTTAGCTGACCATGACTCCATGAGTGGGGAACATGTTGGAACTACCTTTGGGATGATTATTACAAGTGGAAAATCAGTGATTTGGCCATTGGCAGCCCCTGAAAATCAAGGATTTAGAAAGCTATGAAAATTCCCAAGGGGTGGAAAAGACCTGGGCAAATGATAAATAACATATGAGAGGAGGCAGGACGCTGCAAAGTCTGTTGGGAAAGGAGACTTTTGATTTATTTGTTGTTATGAACACTGCTTGAGTGTGAGGCAAGGGAAAAACTGTTGGAGTTGTAGGACATATATGAAGAGAATCTTTTCCAAGTTTGCCCTCATGGATTCATGGTCAAGCTAGGGGGTGAATCGAGCAAGTAGTTTGGTTGCCTTGTTCTACGGTTGGAAGGAACATGGTTGTTCCCTTTCTTTTTCAGCGTATTATTTCATATATGTTATTTTTGTCCCTTCTCTGGCTGAATGTTAAATGGTTACATACTTGATAGAATGTATCTGTTAGAAATAATATTGAGGATGAAAGATCGAATGTATCCTATTGAAAACTTAGGAATTGCTAGAATGTCTCTCTACTAGTTCAGAATGGATTATCTTTGTTGCATCTCATTACTGTTATGAATACTAGTTCCCGAAAGTATACTAGGTGGAAGGATATGACTAGTCAATTCTTAAAGAAGATTTTTGTTGTGGTTTGGATTACTATTGTAGTCAGATAAAGTGTTGTAGTTGAAAACCACACAAGTAAATTGTGATGCAAATTTGAGTTTACCTACATATTGAATGAAAATGGAAAACTGCATAGTGTATATATATATATATATATATATATATATACGTATGGACATTTCTGATATATAAAGGCACGCGCCGTAGTAGAGTAATTAACTAAGATTTCTTCCATGTACCAGCTGAATAGTCATGATTTTTTTTTAGGAGATAGCCCTAATCAAAAGTGTCTAAGATATATATATGTATATTTAAAGTACGAAAGTGACCTTGCAAATACCAAGAATTATTATAGACCATCTACTACATTTACACATATTTATATCAACCGGTGTTTAATGAAAGGTTATAGGTTGAAATGTTGGAAAATTATTGGAGTGAATCGAATTAACACAGTTTAACTACCAGAACTAATCACGAGAGGCGCAAAGGCCCAAGGAAGAAGGGACATCCTGAAACTTAAAACATACCCCTGAGTAAATTCCTAACTGTGTAAATAACAACATAATCACCTAAAAGTTCAAAAGGAAAGTCTTTAACACAAGTACAGTAAGTGAAAATTGAATTCATATACCATCATGCGATCTGGAGTCAACTATAAACAAGATACACATATATCCAGCAATAGCCGAGTATTTTTTCCTTTTTCAAAATCCTTTTGAGGAAGTAGCCAATATGGCACTAGTATATTAAACCATTAAAATAACCAATATTCCATTACAAGTAAGCGGAAGGGAAACCCTGTAATTATTTTAAAAATGGTATTACATATCTCGTTTGAAATTGAAACAAATGAACATCCCATGCGGTGTTTTACTTCCAACGATAAATTTTTCCATCACAAAACGGGTTACCCTTAATAAATGGTACTGAAACCACAACTTAATCTTGATTTTGGAGTTTCGAATACCGGGAGTTGGAGGTGTCAAGGACACTCACGACAAGAATGATAAAATCATGAAATACGAAACCATGACTTAATCGTCATTTCAGAGTTTTAGATACCGGGAGTTGGAGGTGTCAAGGACACTCATGAAAAGAATGATAAAATTGCGAAATGTGAAACCAAGACTTAATCGCCATTTCAGAGTTACGGATACCGGGAGTTGGAGGTGTCAAGAACACTCATGACAAGAATGATGAAATCGTGAAATATGAAAGATCGGAGCATGTCAAAGACTCCATTTCAGAGTTTTGCATACCAGGAAATCAAAGATCAAAGGAACTTTAACCTTTGGAGTAGCGAACCTCGAAATCCTGAAACAGACACATCAACAAACCATGTTAGCTAAGGACACGTGGCACAATTAGGCAATGACAAGTGTCAATATGATTCAACATTTCAGGCACATGTAAGTCACGAATCAGAGTGACACATGGAAACTATTTGACATGTGTTAATCAACGTGTGACGTCAACAGTTTTACGTGACATCAGAACTTTCTATTTCGGGGTTTTACATAGCAAGCAGAAACTCCACCATCATGAAGTCTCGAACTCCGAAATGTCGAAAGGGACTATTGTGAGTCTTGAAAACGCAAAAGACAAAACTCTGAAATCCCATCAACCATCCATCTCAGTAGGTTATGTGAACTGTCTGATCACTTCGGAGATTTTTTGATCATGAATTTTATAATGTTGGAGTCACGATGACTCGAAGGGAAAAACATCAAAATCTCGTCATTTGTTCGATTAAGAAAAGAAGGGATCAGATTATGAAGTTTTGTGAACCATTGATCTGGCTCCATTTTGGGGATTGCGACTTGTCGAAATGCCGAAATGCTGAAATGTGAAAGGCATTTTGATTAGGCCCATGGTCACAGCTAGTGGGCATATGGAATAAGCGCGAGACCCAGTACTTGTAATCCAATGGTGTAGGTGAATTTGAATATGATTAGAGGATTATGAAATATTCATACTCAGAGTTTAACTGGAAGGCCTTACCTAACCACTATCCTATATCCGAATATTTTTTAAAAAAACTATAGGGGTCTATTATATTTAAACTTTTGGCAGAGGAGTATAGACTAATACTCTACTTTTACCTAAGTCTGTTTGGTCATTTTCATCGTGTGATTAAGTGTATGGACTAATGCATGAGGCCTAGTCCATCAACCCCCAAAGTCGTTTGTATTGTAAACATATGGTAATGGGTTATTAGTAGGGTCTAATGTGTAAGGATTTGGCCATAAATTCCCAAAGTCTTTTGTGTTGTTAAGACTGTGGTAAGTGTTATAGGTACAAACATATAGGAAAGTAATTATAATTACAGGAATTGAAATAAACATTGAAATGAGGAGTGAACACTTATCGTCGATCAGAAAACTTTAAGTTGAATTGTAATGACAATCGACGAAAGTAAGGATTCTTGCAAACTTTCAAACTCAAGCTTTATAACAGAAAGCTTACTTGCTTGAATCTCAAACTATTCAAGGATATTTATACAAACAAATTTTATTTTTTTTCAGACAGTTTTTGAGGTATATTACACCCTCTCTCTCTGCAGCTCTAAAACTTTCTCTCTTTCCTCACAATTTCTTTGTTTCCTCAGACTTACCGTCAGATTCATGAATAAATCAAGATACTAGAACATAACATTCTCATATGATATATATTCAATGTAAGTGTGTGTGTGTGTGTGTTTATGAGAGACTCCTTGAGGTGTTTATATAATTTTTCATAGTAACCTCTTTCCTTAAACTTATGGCTTCTAGTAATTTATTTTCACAACCACTTTACCCTTTCAATAATGACTTGTAACCAATTAAGGGATTCTTTACCATTCTTTGGGGCTTCTAAATTCACAAGGCCATATCTCCCTAATTGTAAGGAATCACGTGGTGTACCACCTATCACTAAAAATGACATGATAATTACTATCCACCTATGAGTGTCTTACCTTCATTTACACTGTCCTTCATGTCCATATTCCTTAACCAACTTCAAGTACCATAACCACAATTATGGGGCTTCATGTAAAATTCATCAAATGCACCCATCATATCTATTGACATAAACCACTCCATTAATGAAAAATAACTCACCATCAATATCAACCACATCTCTAGGGATTCTAGACTTCTCCAAGGGTTGACATCAATATCCAAGGGTTGACATCAATATCTAAGGGTTGACATGAATGAAAACCAACTTTCCAACAATATCCCCCTTTGATATTGATGGAAACACTGACATTGATTGCAAAACTAATGGCAACATCGATGCTCCAATACTCATTCTCCCCATGTGACAATTTCTCCTCATAATTTTTTCTCACTCTCCCCCTTTAATGATCAATGGAAAAGGGTGTCTCTCCTTGGGGTTGCTCCGCCTGTCTTCATGATTTGTTTCTTTCTCTTCACATGTTTCTCTCCAAGTTCCTCTTATCTTTTGATAGAAAACATTGACTCCCCCTAAACGTATACTTGCACTTGATTCTTTATCTTATGATATTTATCTTTCTCTCCCTTTGACATCATGGGAAAAAGGATAACTCCCCCTTTCTGCATGATGTTAATATTTATTTCCTGGTCTCTTTCTCTGACGAATTCTCTTCCCTTTACTTCTTTATAGGATGTCATGATGATCAATGTAGGGATTCCTATATAATTTTCCTTTCCTCTCTTCGAGTGTTTCTAATTGTCAATTGGTGCTTCCTCTTGTTACTCTCTGACATATATGAAAATCATTCATTACTTGATTTATTCATTCACTTTTCATGTTCACTTGACCATAATGTTCAATGGTTTTCTTCTGATGATTGACGGTTTCTCTTTCCTGTTTTGTTGTGACTTTCACTGCTTTCCTTGCTGAGACCAACTGATTCCAATGATTCCAATTGTAAATACATTGTTATGCATCTTCTCTAACCTATTTTATCTATGCCTACTAAGTATCCATCTTTGTCCATATGTCGCAAATTTTCCATACCTTTTCTACTCAACTATCTACAATGTTGACCCATCCATTACGGTACTATCATGGATGCAATTGATCATCACATATTCTTCTTTATTCAAACTAAGTCAAATGTTTCCATTGTTCTTCTCTATCTGCAAATAAAAATCTACATGTCTGGAAAAACCTGTACCAAAGATATCTCTTCCTGGAGGAATATAATCAAACTTTTTCCTCTGTAACTGCCAACTAATATTTGCATGGGAATAATACTTCCTAATTGATCAATGTGTCATTATGTACTTCTGCTATCTGAATGCTCTGAATTTGTCTCTGCAAATACTTCAATTTTCTTGAAGAATGGTTATATGATATATAGTAGCTATTGCACTGACTCCCCCTGTTCAATATTCATATTTACTAGCAGTCTCCAATCCAGGTAGCTCAGAAAAATACACACTCTGATGAAGATTAATCTTCCTCTTCATTGGTAGACTCATCATCTCTATGAAATCTAACTTCTTTCTTTCTTCCTGTAGAT
The DNA here is from genome assembly GCA_032191745.1 of Picea mariana. Taxonomy (NCBI): domain Eukaryota; kingdom Viridiplantae; phylum Streptophyta; class Pinopsida; order Pinales; family Pinaceae; genus Picea; species Picea mariana. Next base: position 293,587 of record JASDQU010100863.1, read on the forward strand.
TGATGTTGTAATACCCCTAGGACGAACCCCAGTTGTACATATAAATGTAAATGTTTTAGAAGCTGGTCATCTGAAGGAACATCATCTTTGGTTTGGTTATGTGCGCATTAATTTATTGCACATGAATCTCAAACCAAAGGAGTGAACACCATTTTAAAATGAATATAGTGCGTAGTTTAATATATTTAGCGTGCACCCATGTAATGTGTGGGGATGGCGTACTAAAGGAAGAGAATTTTAATATATTTAGTGTGCATCGGTGAAAGTGCACAAATATGGAGCACTAAAATATGAATGTGCACATTCCAGAAGTTCTGCGTAGACCAGCTTAGTGCATGATCTTTGTATTTTTTAGGCTGGTGAGCCTCGATGCAAAACGACCACTACCTCTATACTGAGAATATAAATGAACATATAGGTTGGTGAGTAGGGATATTTTGGGCCAGGGTTCTCATGCGGTTATTAGTATAGAGACCCTAGATAATAAATTCCATTGTGTTGATTAATTGGGTTGGTTGTCATTGATGTCAACCCTTGAGGAAAGTCTGGTAGTGAATTCTAGTAGCACAAAGGTTTGAGTAATGGACCAAAGTTTGTTTGATGTATAATGGTATGATTTTTGGTATATTTGTAGGTAAGACTATTCTATATGGATAGTACATGTCATTCCATTTCCGGTGGTATGTGGAACGTCACATAACTCCTCACGGTTTGAAATTTATGGCCTTACTAAGTTGAAGGACCCTCATATGATTGACTTGAAACCCCAAAAGGTCAAAGAAGTCAAAGTGCCTACAAAGAAGAAATTATTTAAATAATAAAGTGAAGCGAAAAATTCAAAGAGGATTATTTAAATAATGAAGTGAAGTGATAAAGTCAAAGAGGATTATTTAAATAATAAATTGAAGAGACAAAATCAAAGAAGATTATTTAAATAACAAAGTGAAGTGACAAGTCCCCGAGGTGTAGGACAGTCGGTGACGGAGTGTGTTGTTAATCCACTCCGTGATGTTAAAGTCACCGGTTCGAAACCTGCGGGGACAAAAAATCCAACCATGTTAAGGGTTGGTGTGGCTCAGGCCGGGTGCGATCCCCGGGTGATTTTGACAGCTTAGATGCCCATGAGTCGTGGTTTCTCAAGCCACAGGTTAATCGCAGGTCCTGCACAAATTAACAAACAAAAAAAAAACAAAGTGAAGTGACAAAGTCCAGGAGGATTATTTAAATAATAAAGTAAATAGAGAAATTTGTAATTAAGGATAGTGGTTATAATAAGGTTAAACCTAAAATGAGGAAAATTGGTTAAGTGGTCAAGTGCCTATTGGATACATGGACAAGTGGATAATTTGTCAAAGTTGGACAAAGGTGACTATGTGGACAAAGTGGCCTAGAAGATGCTTCTAAGGAAGCTACTTGGACAGTATAAATAAGAGGCAAGGCTTTCTCATTTTAATCACTTGAGCATATTGAATATCTATAGGTGATTGAGGTAACCAAAGTATATCTAAGACAGATTTCAGAGGGAAGGTGAAGTAAAGAAGGCCGAAATTCAGGGGAGGATAATTTCTTTTGATGATGCTTTCTAAGGTATGTTATTTACAGGTCATCTCACCATTTTCGCAATAACTTTGTTTCTAGAATGATTCACATCATGAAATTGGGAGGCCATTGAGGAAACATATCCAAGTAGTTGTGGTACAAATTTAAGCTTGTGGGTCGTTGTATTTTTGGAGTTACACTCTGTGGAAAATAGGGTTTGTGGCTAGTCCTGAAACTAGTTTAAAACAACTGTTTCGGGTAAAAACATCATAAATTTTTCATAACATATCCAAATTCAGTAAGACCAAATGTGTTAGTTAGAGTACATTCTTTCGTATTCTTTGTAAAATTTTCATATCCATACAACAAATATTCTGTGCGAGGCACGCTCTACAAGTTCGCTCTCTAGAATAAGCCAAAATTCAACAAGGTATGCCATTTTTGTTATAACTCCTTTTATAAGAGGTTCCAAGTAGAGACACATGGAGGAATTTCATAAAACACACTGAACAAAATTATGTACTATTTTTAGATATTTATTCATTACAGGTACATAGTTATGATTATTTCAAGTTAGGGTTGTTGACTAATCCAAAACTAGTCATGTGAGACTAAATCAAAGTTTGATGAAAATGCTAGTCTCTTGTTGTTAAAGTTAAGGAAGGTTTAAAGGTTGAGGGATAGGTTGGTGCATGGTTGATGCACTTGTTTATTGTACAATTTGATTACAGATTATTTTTTACAGGTTGGTGCATGGTTGATGCACTTGTTTGTGGTACAGGTTGATTACAAGTTGTTTGGTATAGGTTGGTGGATGGTTGATGCACTTGTTTATGGTAGAGGTTGATTATAGGTTGAGGTATAGGTTGATGCATGGTTGATGCATGGTTTAGGTTATTGGTACAGGTTGTTTGGTACAGGTTTACAATATTATATCTCACAATGATAGTGTGACAATGGTTCCATCATTCTACTTATACATCTGGGTGGTTGGATGGGGTAAGGACATGTGGTTTTAGCTGGAGAACATAGGGGTTTGTATCCTCCTTCTGGTTGTAGCCATAAAATTGGGCAGTTGGAGCTTCCCTCAGGTTGTAGCCTGAGAAACTAGGGGGTTGGAGCCTCCTTCCGATTGCTTCTGAAAACAAATTATGTTAGTCCTTCCAATGAATGTAATTCTTCAATACATATAAGAAAAAATGTTATGTGGTTTTCTCCCGCTTTGGGTTTCCACGTAAAAACACCAGTGTATTGTGTATGCGTATGATTGTTCATTTGTTCAATGTTTATTTACTATATAATTATTGGATGATAATGCTACATTGATATAAAACTTGCAGTATATGGTTAAAAATGATTATATTGCTCTATTATTGATTCATCCCCCCTCTCAGTAATCAAGCAATTGGTATCGGAGCAGGTTCCTTCAGAAATCAGTTTAACCACTGAAAGGTAGATCATGTAGAGAAAAAACATGTATAAAAATGGAATACCACAGTTTGATGGATAGAAGTATTCATTTTGGAGCATAAGGATGAAGACATATATATAGGCACAGGGATCTGAAAGTTGGAAATCAATTTTAGATGGATACACAACACTAGCAGTTCCACCGACAAATGACAAAGCAGTGAAAATTGTCCAGAATAATTCCAAATCCACAAATGCACTTTTGTATGGTCTTGGAGAATCAATATTCACCAAATTTGCACATTGTGAATCCGACAAAGAGATTTGGGACAAAATTTCAATTATTTATGAAGGAGATTCAAAAGTCAAAGAAGCAAAGCTTCAAACTTACAGAGGGAAGTTCAAACAACTAAAGATGAAGAAAGCTGAGAATATTGCATCTTAATTTTTACGAGTCGATGAAATAGTAAATGAAATCTTGGGATTGGGAGAAGAAAACAAAGATTATGTAATTGTTCAAATGGTACTAAGATATCTTCCTATGATATTTGACCCTAAGATATCAACACTAGAAGAAAGAGAAAATCTAAACTCAATAAGCATGCACGAACTACATGGAATATTCATAGCATATGAAATGAGAACTGAACAGGAAAATCCAAATATAAAAGAAGCAACCTTCAAAGAACACAAAAGGTCAAAGAAAAAGAGAAAGAAAAAAGAAAAATAGCATAGCAACAGAAGTGACATCTCCAAAATGATGAAGAAGAGACCAACTTTGTCAGGAGATTGAACAAGGGAACCAACGATAGGTATAGAGGTAAGCTTCCTTTAATTTGTTTTAATTGTGATGGTATTGGTCATTTTTCTAACAAATGTCCTCATAAGAAAAAGAGAAATGATGAAGGTTACTCAAATAGTGTAACGACCTCCTCGTTGCAACAACAACTCTGAGAACAGGTGCAATTTTTTTTTGTGTGTTAAGGTGTGTGCGCGCGTGTAGAAGTAACAAACACACTTGACTCTACGTCACCACTCGACAACCAACAAGACGCAATCAAGATGTTCAGCACAAGAATATTGAAGGCACACAACGAGTAACTGCAACAATATACGACCAAAGGCATAAGGCGCACCACACAAACATTAAGACATACTGGAGGTGCACAGTAAGAACACAGAGGGAAGACTCCATGGTGTTAGGGTTACTATTTCTGCACAGGAAAGCAGGGCTTTTAGTCTTATGTCTTCTCGAAAGAAGATTAGATAGGCTCCTGGTCGACTGCTCAGGCGGAAACTAGTAACCCGACATAGAAAAAGATGCAAGCAAGACGAACACAACAAGACGACCCCGACATATCACAGTGACAACAAGCAATAAACGCCCCTAGACCTAAGGCGTACATCTAGCAGCTGTAAGCAGAAAACGACACCAAGTGTTAAGTACAGTACAGTCACAGATGGAAGAATCCAACAGTAGAGTTTACTATTTCTGCACAGAAAAGAAGGGCTTTTAGTCTTATGTCTTCTCGAAAGAAGATTAGACAGGCTCCTGGCTGACTGCTTAGGCAGAAACTAGTAAATCTTTTAGGGAGTCGCAGTAGTGGAAACTGTGCCTTTAAACAGCCCGAGACTACTGATACGGCTCTGGATTCTTTATACAGAAAAATCACACACACAGACATATATACTAAGGTTACATGGAGGTGTCTATATCCCGCCCGACACGACTGATCCCATACTCATATGACACAACCAAGTACAAAAATAATTAAGAACATCACCGACTACGGAAATCACACGTACGAAGGACTCAGACAATGACGAACCAACATTCAAGACAAGGTATTTTCCACGACTCACTTGGAATTAAACCCAACCAATTACTCCATGACACTTGGTTCAAAACCTCACAGATCAGGTGTCATTAATATCAACAAGAATTTCAATAGCATTTCCAAAATAACACTGCCATTATATCTCTTATTACCACGACTTGCAATTAAAATAATAATCAAATTACCCACCATGTTATCAACACCAACCTTATATCTTCATTTTTTTAAAAACAATAAAGTGTTGCCTTTACATAAAATTAAAATAACTTTAGCAATCTAACAAATCCACTACATTACTTAGGTATGTTTCTAACCCCAACTCACTTTCTACACCACCATAACCCTTCAATTAAATAATAATGAAATTACATTTTACTACTAATGATAAAGTAACAACCACACTAACGTTACCATAACCTAACCAAATCTTCACCTTTGCATTACAACAAAATCACTTAATTAAGGTGTTTACCTTTTACTTGCTTCATTCAAATGACATTATGGTAACAAGCCCTAACCTAGCCGTGACATTACCTTTACATTACAATTATTCCATCAAATAAGGAATTTACATTACATTTGTTGTATTCAAATGACATTATGGTGACATTCGTACCTAATCGTATCATTACTTTTATAATAGCATTTCAATTTAACAACCAGGAAGTCACATTCTAATTATTATTAAGGACAATTGTAACTACCACAACACAACCAGAACAGTCCTATCGATGCCTTATTACTAGAAGCACTGCAATCTAAAATGATAATAATCTTTCGCTTAAATTGTTTCCATTAACAATGGAATCATAATAGCATCACCATAAAATGACAGTTATCATGGCACCATAGTATTAGAACGGCAATGTATTTAACCATAACCTTTAAAACAACAGAGTTAAACCATAACAGTAAATGATAGTATTAAACCCTAAGATTAAAACGATAATGTTAAGACCAGATATTAAAATGTTAAGAGTGTTTGCCAAAAATGGAAGGCCACGATTGGATAAAAATAAAATAAAAATAAAACCTTTCTCTTAACAACTAAACTTCTACATTCAGAGTTGGAAACAATGCGGTCATTAAAGGTCTGGTAAAATTTCAGGACAGCAGTGCAGTCAGTGAAAAGTAATGACTGTGGAATAATAAATAAATGGTAAATGCAGAGATGGAAGGGCGGAATGACGAGCCCATGAGGAAGATTCCAGGAGTTACCCCCAAAAAAAATGCGGAGGTTATGTATCCCTACAAACTCAGAGGCAAGCGGTCCAAGACCGTGGTGGTACCCGCCCACAAAATCGTCGAGAAACCCCCACAGACACAGGGATATGCAGCCAAATTTTGTGGGTGTGTTATCCACCAAAATGCATGGTCTTACCAGCCAGGAACGCATAGAATCCAACGCCAGCACCCACACAAGGAATTTACCAAAAATGCAGAAATAAAACGCAAATCAAAATGCAGCAAAAACCACACATTGGAAATAGAAACGCACAACAAAATAAAATGAAATAGAACACGCATGACAACTTATACATGAAATTAGAACACACTGTAATTCATAAAACGTAATGACAGTAGCCTGTAAAACTAATTGCCCCAAAACGAATGCCCACAGTGGCTAAGGAAAACGCCCAGCAATAATTAAAACGCCCACCGGCAAATGAAAAACACCCAGCAATGATTAAAACGCACACCGACAAATGAAAAACGCCCAACAATGATTTAAACGCCCACCGAAAAATGAAAAACGATCAGCAGTGATTAAAACGCCCACCGGCAAATGAAAAACACCCAGCAATGATTAAAACACCCACCGACAAATGAAAAATGCCCAGCAATGATTTAAAACGCCCACCGGCAAATGAAAAACGCCCAACAATGATTTAAACGCCCACCGACAAATGAAAAATGCCCAGCAATGATTAAAACGCCCACCGGAAAATGAAAAACGCCCAGCAATGATTAAAACAGCCACCGAATTTGAGTTTTCCCACAGAGAAATGAAAACCACAGAAATTGTGTTTACCCACAGAGAATTTAAAAACAAAACTCGTGCACAGAAAAAAGGCAATCCAATTTAAAGGGATGGAATTAGAAGGTGTAAAATACATGCGCCGAAAGACCCAACCGCCCCGGTGTTACAAGGAATTTCGCAAGGGAAGAACATACGGCAGCGCAAACATATAAGGAAAAATATAATGGCAGCACAACATTTATGGGAAAATATGTAGGCAGCGCAACACAGAAGGTCATTCCAGAAACTGATTCAGACCATTATATTCTGTAAAATCATTCATAAACATTTTCATCATCTCGCTAATAACTAAGGTAAATAAATTTATTCACAGAGGCAATTCACATGCATTCTAGTCTACTGAATTACAAGTCATATCGTTGCCTTAACTCCCACCTCGATGACGTCCGCGCGCTCCGAGCCGCTCCCGTGCCATACCGCTCCTGCTCGTTGATCGTAGAGAGCTCACCAGTACCTCCCAGCCAATCGCTAGGGGTACTCTGCTTCCCCCTCATCCCCCCGAGCTGTAAAGGGGCCACACAAGATCCAGAGATAAGACTAGCTTCTCAACTCGCCTCTAAGGCTGAGCTACCACTCCAATACAGCTGAGAAATTCCCAACTCCTCACAAGCAATTAGTCAAGCCACAATCCGGCAGCGTAATGTTACGCTAACCGTTCATCCCCTTCTTCCTTCCTTTCCCCTTCTTTTATAGAAATTTGAGACCCACCTACTTTCCTAAATCATTATTAATTTAATTTTTAATGACAATCCTCTAAAAATTATCTGTCGTCCAAGTGTCACTCATCCCCCACGTTTCTCCAAAATTAATTTCTTTTTAATAATTAAAAGACTCATTTCCCTCACCCCCCTTTAGTCCCTCCTAAAATTACTCCTAGGGTTCCTAGATCCCCTCTCATGTTTTTAATAACATTCCTAAAATAAAGTTGCCAGAATTTAGTTCATTTTAGTAACTCTTTAATTGTTGATTCCTTTTTTTGCTTTTTACCCTATGTCCCCTACTTTCCATTATTAAGTTTCCTTTATTACAAGTTTCCTTATTTCTATTATTTATTTCTCTCTTTTTATTTTTAAACCCAAAAGATAAATGCGCTTATTAATCCTTTCTATATTTTTAAATTCATTACTTTTATACTCTCACATGTTTTGTTTTTTTAACTTTATATTCCTTTTTACCATTAACACCACGTAATTTCATTAATTTATTCCCTTTCTTCACTTTACCCCCTTTAATTTTAAGAAGACTTTAATTAACACCTAGGAGGGTTTTAGTTTACACCCTTATGTTTATTTTTGTAGGATCTTTCCTTAGGGCTTGTCAAAATTTCATCTTAGAGATGTTTTAAATTTTAGGTTTAGATTCGAACTGGGTGACAATCAATTAGGGGAGTCGTTTTGAGAAATTCTAAAGGCGTTAAGGTCTCAGGGTCATCTAGGTTGTCTCATCATCATCATCAATGCGACGTGCCCTTCAGGATACACTACGTGCTCCAAGGGTGCCACTCGCCTCGTTTGCTTCTGTTGCGCAATGTGCCCTTCAGGATGCACCACGTGCTCCAAGGGTGCCACTCGTCGACCTGTATTTCTTTGCACGACGTGCCCTTCAGGATGCACCACGTGCTCCAAGGGTACCACTCACTGACTTGACTGATTGGTAGACATCTATAAACCCTGGAGTCAACACTTCGCTAGGTGAACTTGTGGGAGACTAATGGATCTAAGGAATAAGGCCCCTGCCTTATTGTGCGCCCCTTAGAATCATCGTGAGCGACTGTCGCAGTCTTCCCTCATGGCATCATGGATCCTCTCAAACTAGGTAATCGTTAACCTACAGTTCGAGCCACGGCGGGAGTGCTAGTAGGATGTGGCAGGGTTGTTGTCCACACTTCTCCCTCAACCTCTTTGGAAATCATGTGTGGCCCCTTTACTCCATATGTGAGTCTGGTCGGCAAGCTATCGCCAGCCTTCATCATCAACCATCATGTCAGAACATGTCAGCAACATATCATCAAATCAATAAATATCATGGTAAATAAATCAACTCAAATATCACACTCCCTCACTCAATCCGGAGTCCAAGGGTTCCGTCGATGCCTCTGCATCCTCCAGGTCAAAAACCCTGCACACTCAAATAAACTGAGTCAATAGAACCTGTATATAACAATAGTAATACATCATGTCATCTATCATAACGCATCATAATCGAGTATAAATGTTTTAACATCAGAAAAGTCCAGATCACTTGCGAGCAAGTGTCCTCAAATAATAATTTTTGTAAGCGCGCCGGAGCGGGATGTTACAAATAGAAAACAAACATATAAAGGAAAAATAACCACAAAGAAAATTTTAAAGAAAATCTTATGCACCAAAGAAGACATCCCATCATCAAATGAAGATGAAGTCAATGACAATGAGATAGAATGAGTTATATTCATGGAAGTAGAAGACTCTGATAAAGAATACTCCAAAAAAGAATATGAAGAGGTTGAATAAGAATATGAAGAGGCTGAAGTAGAATATGAAGAGGTTGAATTTGACTACCGAGAAGAATTGTTGTGTGCCATAGAAGTTACCAAAAGATAAAAGAACAAAAACAAGAAACTACAAGAAAAACTAAACAAGAAAGAAGACACTTAGGAACTATAACAAATGAACACAAATTTAAAAGTTCAAATTGAAGAAGATAAAAGATTTGAAGAAGCACTCAAAGAAAAACTAGAAGGAAGAGATAGGATCATTCGAAAGTTGGAAGAAGAAATTGTCACATTAAGAAAGGAACTTCAAAAGAAAAATATGAAGAACAGTTCAAAAGTTTTGAATGACATTATCAACAGTCAAAAACCTCATCATGACAAGTCTGGGCTTGGATACAATCATATAGAAAAGGGATCAAGATCCAAAACATTAGAACAAGAAACATATCCAAAAAGCTATGCAGAAACAATCAAAGGGGATAGGAAATTCTACAAAGAAAATTACAGGGACACTCCTCCACCAAGAAGATTCATATTTCATAATTAACGATCAACAGAAATAGATAGGCCTCGCGAAGAAGAATGATTCATAAGAGTACCTCCTTTCAGAATATCTTGAACTCCTAAGTATCAAAATATATTTTATGGTTTATGTTATGCATGTAATAATTTTGGACATAAATCTATGAATTGCAGAGCTAATAATAGGAACATAAACAACTTTGAAAGTCATACACAAAAGGGTTATCTGATAATTCCTAGTGAAACACAGAGAATAAGTTACAACATGTTTGAATCTTTGAGCACTTAAGTGGAATGCTACAAATGTAACAACTTTGGACACATGGCCAAATATTTCAGAATGACAGTCCCTCCTATAGAACCACAACAAAACAATAATAGTCCCAAACAGGAACCTCAGAAAAGGACATGGATAAGAAAGTTGAATTAGTATAGCAGTGAAGAATGAACACTCTCTCTACAAGATAAGCAAATGAAACGTGGTTGGTATGCTGATAGTGGATTTTCAAACACATGACATGTGATAGAGAAATGTTTATTACATTAACAAAGGAAAGATATTGATCAGTCTCCTTTGGAAATGATGATTCAGCTAAAATCATTGGAAAAGGCACAATCAGAATTGAGAATAAGAATACCAAGGCAGAAAATGTTCTACTATTAAAAGATATGAAACATAATCTTATAAGTGTGATTCAAATGTGTGACCAAGGTCATAAAGTTAATTTCTATTCACAAAAGTGCGAGATAAGAAAAGAAGGTTCAGGAAAATTGATTGCAACAACTGCGAGAACTTCAAGGAACATATATGTATTAAGTGAAATTAGAAATGAAAAGTGTTGTCTAGGAAAGGAATATGAAATTTGGATATGGAACATAAGAATGGGTCACATACATTTTGATAACCTTGTCAAATTCAACAAAGGAGAAGAAGTTATAGAAATGCCCCAGATCATGAAACCAACCAACACTTTGTGCAAGCATTGTCAACAAGGAAAGAAAACAAAGACTAGGTTTAGATCAAAAGAATATTCAACGACAAGACCACTAGAAATTGTTCATACTAATCTAATCAGACCAAATACAACAAAGGGTTTAAAATATGAGAAATAATTTATGTTATTATTTGATGATTATATAAGAATGACTACAATTTGTTTTCTTAGGAATAAGTGAGAAGATTTTGAAAACTTCAAGGTCTACAAGGAAATGGTTGAAAATGAAATGGATTACAAAATCAAATTCTTGATATATGATAATGAAGGAGAGTTCACTTCAAATGAATTTATGGACTACTGCAACAGGCATGGAATAAAAAGGCAATTATGTGTTTCTAGGAAACCTCAATAGACTAGAGTTGTTGAAAGAAAGAACATGAAAGTACAAGAAATAGCTCGAACAATGCTAATGGATTCCAAATTGACAGATATATTTTGGACACAAGTAGTGCATACAATAGTTCACATTATAAACATAGTAATGCTCAAAAACAACACCGAAAAAACTCCCTACGAGCTATGGAAAGGAAGACCAACAAATGTGAAGCACTTCAGAGTTTTTGGAACGATATGTTACATCAAAAGAGAAGATGGAAGAATGGGAAAGTTTGACTCTCGTGTGGAAAAAGGATTACTTATTGGTTACTCAAGTACAAGGAAAGAATACAAGTGTTACAACCAGAGATTCAACAAAGTTGTGGAAAGAATCAACGTAACAATTGATGAAACATGTAGACAATAATTGAAGGAAGAAGAAAATGAATAAATGGAACAACTTTACGAAGAATAAGCAGAAGATGAAAAAGAAGTAGAAGGGGAAGATGAAGAGGATCTGGTAGAAGCATAAGAGAAAGTTCAACAAGTGCTTTCAAAGACACCTAGAAGACGAGTACAGAAGAATCATCCTTCAGATCAGATTATCGAAAAGAAAGATGCAGGAGTTGAGACTAGAAGAAGAATATGTTCAACAGAAAAAATGCACCTAGCGCTCTCATATATGATTGAACCAAGATGTTTTGAATAGGCCAGTAAGGATGAATTTTGGGATAAGGCCATGGATGAAGAATTATATCAAATAGAGAAAAATAACACTTGGGAATTTTTTCCAAGACCAAAGGATAAGAATGTGATCAACACAAAGTGGGTATACAAGAATAAATTGAATGAATATGGAAAGGTTACAAGGAAAAAATCTATATTGGTATGTAAAGGATATGCACAGGTTGAAGGAATTGAATTCAAAGAGACATTTGCCCCGGTTTCAAGAATGAAAGCAATCTAATTGATTTTAGCTTATACATGTTCCAAAAATATTAAAGTGTATCAGATTGATGTAAAATCAACTTTTCTGAATGGGGAACTTGAAGAATTCTACATTGAACAACCAAAAGGATTTCAGTTGTCATTGAACACAGATTATGTGTGTAAATTAAAGAAAGCCTTGTATGGTCTAAAATAGTCTCTTAGAACATGGTACTCTAGACTGGATAAATATCTACAACAGGTAGGGTTCAGAAAAGGAAGTGCAAACATCAACCTCTACATCAAGGTAACTCAAGATAGTATTTTATTAATTGAATTTTATGTTGATGATATTATTTTTTGAAGTATGGATGACAGGTTAAGCCAGAAATTTGAAAAGGACATGCATAATGAATTTGAAATGTCATTACTTGGAGAACTATTCTTCTTTCTGGGTATTCAGATATGTCAAAGAAAACAAGGAATGTTTATTTCTCAAGCCAATTATATCAGAGAAATTCTAAAGAGGTTCAGAATTGAATATTGCAAACTAGTTATCACTCCCATGCAAACTAGTTGCAAGTTGAGCAAAGATGATGATTCAAAGTCTACAGATGAGAGGAAATACAGGTCAATGATTGGAAGCCTACTATATGTGACAACATCCATACCATATGTAAGGCAGGAAGTTGGACAGATGGAAGGATTTCAAGCAACACCAAAGGAATCACATGTATTAGCAGTGAAGAGGATTTTTAGATATCTCAAAGGAACAAAAGAGTTTGGATTATGGTATCCAAAAGGAAAGGATCTATCACTTATTTCCTACATAGATGCAGATTGGGTAGGTTGCATTGATGATCGACGAATTACTAGTGGAGAAGCGTTCTACATGGGTGAGTGTTTAGTATCATGGCTAATCAATAACAAATCATCAGTATCCTTATCTACAGTCAAGGTAGAGCATTTTGCAGTAGTAACATGTTGTACACAGGTTCTATGGATGAAATAAACTCTAACAGATATATAGATTGAGTATGGTGAGCCCATTCCAATCTATTATGGTAATACAAGCACCATCAGTATCTGAAATAACCCGGTGATGCACTCCAAGACGAAGCACATTCCAATCAATTATCACTTTCTACGGGAATAGGTTGTAGAAAAGAACATCAGAGTTAAATATGTGGGCAGAAAAGAACAAGTGGCAGAGATCTTTACAAAATCACTTCCACGGGAATCCTTTGAGTATTTTCGCCAAAGACTCGAAGTTATTTCTACTCCAAAATGAATTCTTTTGAATTATTATCTTATATGTCTTAGATGTACATGAGGAAGCACCATAAAGAGGACATTTCAAGTTGGGAGATCAGACGAGTCAGTTAGGGGGAGAAGCCCCCAATGGAAATATACCTTTGTCATTGATGACAAAGGGGGAGATATTTATCATATGAAGAGGAAAGAGGCATGGTTCCAGGGGGAGCGTTGGTCATAGAGATGCAGGCATGGTTATAGGGGGAGCATGAATGATATGATTGTAGTGTTTCATCAGAGTGTTGCCATCAATGCCAAAGGGGAATAGTTTTGATTAATTAGGTTGGTTTTCACTGATGTCAACCCTTGAATAAAGTCTGGTAGCAAATTCTAGTAGCACAAAGGTTTGGGTAATGGACCCAAGCTTGTTTGATGTATAATGGTATGAGTTTTGATATATTTGCAGGTAATAATATTCTAGATGGATAGTACATGTCATGTTATTTCTGGTGGTATGTGGAACCTCACATAACTCCTCACGGTTTGAGATTTATGGCCTTACGGAGTTGAAGGACCCTCATATGATTGGCTTGAAACCCCAAAAGGTCAAAGAAGTCAAAGTTCTTGCAAAGAAGAAATTATTTAAATAATAAAGTGAAGTGACAAAGTCAAAGAGGATTATTTAAATAATAAAGTGAAGTGACAAAGTCAAAGAAGATTATTAAATAATAAAGTGAAGTGACAAAATCAAAGAGGATTATTTAAATAATAAAGTGAAGTGACAAAGTCAAGGAGGATTATTTAAATAATAAAGTAAATAGAGAACTTTCTAATTATGCATGGTGGTTATAAAAAGGTTAACCCTAAAATGAGGAAAATGGGTTAAGTGGTGAAGTGGCTATTGGATACATGGAAAATTGGAAAATTGGGCAAGTTTGGACATTGGTGACTATGTGGACAAAGTGGCTATGTGGAGAAAGTGGCCTAGAAGATGCTTCTAAGGAAGCTACTTGGAGGGTATAAATAAGAGGCAAAGATCTCTCATTTTAATCACACTTGAGCATATTGAATATCTACAGGTGAATGAGGTAACCAAAGGATATCTAAGTTGAGTTTCATAGGGAAGGTGAAGTAAAGAAGCCCGAAATTCAAGGGAGGATAAATTCTTTTGATGATTTTTTCTAAGGTATGTTATTTACAGGTCATCTCACCATTTTCGCAATACTTTTTTTTCTAGAATAATTCAGACCGTGAAATTGGGAGGAAATTGAGAAAACATATCCAAGAAGTTGTGGTATGATTTTCATCTTGGGGGTCATTTTATTTTTGGAGTTACACTCTGTGGAAAATCCAGTTTGTGGCTAGTCCTGAAACTAGTCTAAAACAGGTGTTTCGGGTAAAAACGTCATAAATTCTTCATAACAGATCTGAATTCAGTAAAACCAAATGTGTTGGTTAGAGTACAGTCTGTAGTATTCTGTGTAAAATTTTCAGATACATAAACAAATATTTTGTGTAGGGCACGCTCTACAAGTTCGCTCTCTAGAATAAGTCGGAATTCAACAAGGTATGTCATTTTTTATATAACTCATTTTTTGAGAGGTTCCAAGTAGTGACACCTGGAGGAATTTCATAAAAAACAATGAATAACATTGTGTACTATTTTTAGATCTTTATTCATTACAAGTACATAGTTATTATTATTTAAAGTTAGGGTTGTTGACTAATCCAAAACTAGTCATGTGAGACTAAAGTAAAGTTTGATGAAAATGTTAGTCTCTTGTTGTTAAAGTTAAGTAAGGTTTGCAAGTTGATGTATAGGTTGGTGCATGGTTGGTGAAATTTTTTATGGTACAATTTTATTACAAGTTGTTTGGTACAGGTTGGTGCATGGTTGATGCACTTGTTTATGGTACAGGTTGGTGCATGGTTGATGCACTTGTTTATGGTACAAGCTGATTACAGGTTGTTTGATATAGGTTGGTGCATGGTTGATGCACTTTTTTATGGTACGGGTTGATTACAAGTTGAGGTATAGGTTGATGCATAGTTGATGCGTGGTTTAGGTTATTGGTATAGGTTTACAACACTATATCTCAGAGTGATAGTGTGGTAGTGGTTCCATCATTCTACTTATACATCAGGGTGGTTGGACGGGGAAAGGATAGGTGGTTGTAGCCACCTTTTGGTTGTATCGAGAGAACATAGGGGTTTGTAGCCTCCTTCTGGTTGTATCCAAATAATTGGGGAGTTGGATATTCCCTCAGGTTGTAGCCTGGGAAACTAGTGGATTGGAGCCTCCTTCTAGTTGCAGCTGGAAAACAAAGGAAGTTGGTGCTTCCAATGAATGTAATTAATCAATACATATAACAAAAATCATTTTGTGTTTTTCTCCCGCTTTGGGTTTCCACGTAAAAACACTGGTGTACTGTGTATGTGTATGATTGTTCATTTGTTCATTGTTTATTTACTCTGCAAATATTGGATGATAATGCTACATTGATATAACATTTGCATTATATGTTTAAAAAGGATTAGATTGCTCTATTATTGATTCATCCCCCCTCTCAGTAATCCAACACAATGAGCCTATTTTTTTAATATGTAAAAACTCATATTATTAATAAAGTACATCATTGTTGCATATCGACCCACAAATGAGTATAGGGGGATAAAATCCACTAGAAATGGAAAACAGGGATAAGAATCTAGGAAAGGGATAAGATAGGGGGATTAATCCCAATGGAATATTGTCCTCAAGGTGTAGGAGAGTTGATGACGAAGTGTGATGTTCAAGTCACTGGTTCGAAGCCTGCGAGGACAAAAAATCCAGACATGTTAAGGGTTGGTGTGGCTCAGGCCAGGTGCGATCCCCAGGTGATTTTGATGGCTTACATTCCCCTGAGTCATGGTTTCTTAGCCACAAGTTAGTCCCACATGTCACAGACAAACTAACAAACAAAAAAAAAATCCCAATGGAATATTATATTAGTATTAATTAAAGCTAAAGTAATGGATATGAATATATCCTAAGTTCTAAAGTAGGGAAAAGGGATTCCTTTGGGTTCCAAGTGTCTTAATAGACACATGCAAATATATATTTGGGAAGATAGTGTGAAAAGGGGGGATGATTATTATTTGAATGAATTTTCCTTCATGAAGACAGTAGAGAATCGTACCCGATGGTATTGGATCGTAATGAGGTACATGTACTTGTGTTTTTTAGCTCAGGATATGGATTGAAGAAGCAAGTTTTCAAGCCCGTCATATTGAAGAAGCAGGTTGTCCAGCCTGTGGAATGGAATAAGCGGGTTTTCATGCCTGTGAGAATTCTCTCCATGTGAGAGAATTGTTGGGAATTGATTTCCCAAGGTTAAAAACTATAGCTACATGGCTCTAAGACTCGTAGATAATTTTAGGGGCGAAATTTCGCTCATGGGAGAAATTAGAGGGTTTCAAATTTTTATTGGGCGAATTTTGTCTGTTGTGATGCATTTTTCTCATTATTACCATTCGCCCTAAATTTATTTTAAAAAAATAGGTAGGGAGGGTTAGCCCACGTTTATTCCAACAGAGAAGAAAAAAAAAACATTTTCGCCCCTGTAATTCTGAACTCCAACCTTGCATTCGCCCATGATTTGCAAGAAGGGGAATTTTTGGTAGCAATTTCACCCCCGCAGTTGATGTAAAACAAGCTTCCTGGTTTTAGTCACTCCGATTTTATGGTATTGGGATTCTTTTAGAGGAAAATGCCCTGATTCTTTATAACAATGGTGTGTACATGAATATGCTTTTCATGAACTAAAGATAACATGGTCTATCACTATTTCACATGATTCCATTCACATGTATATATATCTCTATGTAATTGTGGTACTCTATAATCCTTATAGCGAACATAAGATAGATGAAGTGGGGGAATCCGAAAGAGTTGCACGAAGCGATAAATCTCTGTGAACCTGATCTAATCTATGGAGATGCGCGGGAAAGAGTCCTTGAAAGTTTTGGTTAATCTACATGTGTTTTTTGTAAATTTGCGGCAGTTACAATTTCATATCTAAGTATTGAAATTTCTGTTTAAAATTGCGAAATTCCCTCTCCAATTATCAAAATATATCTAGATTGTGGACAATTGATTAATTTTGAAGGACATAGATGTATGTAATTTGTTTTTACTTATTGGTCTTTTTTGACTGAACTAATGATAAATTCGTTGTATTACTTTTAAGAAAAATTCCAAATTTCCGACGTAATCCTTGCCTGAAATTGTATTCAAAAATATACATCTACCAGCCATTTCTCGAATCAATGGATCTTCATCTTAATGATCTTCTAAATCGATTTAAGTTCAGAGCATGCATTCACTTCTGAGAAAATTCTTCTTGTGCCTTAGACCGAGGAGCGACCTTGAAGAGAAATTATGTCTTGTGTTTTTCTTCCAGAGTAAACCCACCTTTGTCCATGGCTTGGCGTTTGCGAGTAGGGCTTGAAATGTTGGGCCTCCATCACGAATCTATGTTCGGTTTGGTTAGGATTGGTCCCTTACCTTCCATATGACTCTTGTCCAACCCTCGATTTAATACATTCTAAAATTTTATAGTTGGGTTGGGATTCTGTGAATGCGAGGGTAACTTACCTGAACATCCCCATCATGCATACAAGAGGATTTGTTCTTTCTCCCCGTAAGAACCGAAACATGCACTAAATCATGAGTTTTCACACCAAATTTCATGATTCAGTGGGAAAGTCCCAGCCAGGTTCATGAGGAAAAATGAGAATCCTTCCTTTCTTCTTTGGTAGAGTGTGCGGGCATGAATCCATTGAGTTTCGTGACTGGGATTGTGTCCGTCTAGTGGTACCTGGCTTGTGGGGTGGTTTCTAAAGACTATGAGAAATAATCATTATGAATATTATTCCATTTACACATGCGACTAAAGGTTCGGTGTGTTGTTAAAGAATTACATCTCAGCAATTTTAACACCTGCGTATTGTATATTTAATTATGTTGTGTGATGAGGATTGAACCCCTTCCTTGGTGTGTTTGGATTGGGTAGACGTTTTTTTCCTTTCGTTGCTTCCATCTTAGTGGATGTTCGCCACCATATCCCTCGAATCTGGGCTTCGATTGTGGTGTTGTCATGATCTGCATTCAAGATCCTTTCTAGGATGGAAGCTAGAGTACTGAGCATTCTGGCCATGTGAAAATTACCTTGAAGTTTAAACTGTTTCCAATGCATTTTCAAATTTCACTTTGGAAACTTAGTCATTGTTTTCTCAAACTTAATCTTTGATCTCATTTCGATAATGTCATCAAGTGTTGAAGTACTCGTTCACTTCTTTTTTCAAAGGTAGTTCAAGGTTTTATTATCGCCCTTCCTTAAAGGCTTACCTAGTATTGAAAACATTTTTTTTTACTGACGAAGTAAATCCAAATTTTATCAGAGCTTAAATGTCGACTCCAGAGTGGGATCAGTTTCAAAAATCCTTGATGGTGGGAATTTGTATGTTAACCTTCTAGAGTAAGTCTGGTTACTTCGTTGTTGTTGTTAATTATTGAAGGAGTGCGTGAAGGGATTGTGTGCTTGGGTGATCTTAAAATAAATGAAACGCCTTCCTTGTAAGGATCCTTACACCTTAAAAAATTATCTTAATAAAATGAGTACGCGTCTACCTTGTTTCTTAACTATATGGAACATTAATCTTCCTTGGTTCCTTCCTTATAAAATGTTTAAGATGATTGATCTTCTTACAGCTCATTGAATAGATTTACATAAGTTGGCATTTGAAGTCTGAATAACATTACTTAATTATTCTTGATTTCATAAATTCTTGTATATGAGGTGTATAGAAACTTGACCTCTCAACTTTTGTTTATTAGAATTGATCTTTAGTTTTAAAATGACTATGTGTTGTATGGTAGCATTGAATGGTATGGAAGATTTGAACCTTCTCATGATTTCCTTAAATGAAATTTAGATTTTTGGATTATATAATGCTTTTGCTTTATAATATTTGTTCTCTCCAAATTTTATAAGAGATATTTAAGCTCTAAAATCCAATATTGAACCTAGGGAATTTAAGAAATTGGGTTAAGTTAATACTATTGTCACACTGATCCCTGTGATCTCCAAGTGATGATTGTATGCATGACTTACACCAACCCACCTTGCTTCCTTTATGGCATTTTACCTAGATAAAGTTTCATGTTGCATATGGTGATATATAAGTGTATGTATATTAATAGTAGTTAGGTCGACTTTCCTTAGAATGGTAAAGGGAAATTTTTGCTAAAGTAAACAATAAGGGGTGTAGTGGAACATCTGTTATTTGTATATGGTAAATAATATCTTATTTAGTAAGATTCTTTATTTAGATTAGCCCTTGTGGTTAAGTGGAATAGGTGATAAAAATAGTATTCTTCATAGTCTCCAATTTTGTCCGATAGGATGCATGAGTAATAAAAATCATATGTGTTGTATGGTAGCATTGAATGGTATGAATGGATTAAGGAAGATTTGGACCTTCTCATGATTTCCTTAAATGAAATTTAGATTTTTGGATTATATAATGTTTGTGTTGCATAATATTTGTTCCTCTCCAAATTTTATAAGAGATATTTAAGTTTTAAAATCCAATATTGAACCTAGAGAATTTAAGAAATTGGGTTAAGTTAATACTATTGTCACACTGATCCGTGTGATCTCCAAGTGATGATTGTATCCATGACTTACACCAACCCACCTTGCTTCCTTTATGACATTTTACCTAGATAAGGTTTCATGTTACATATGTTGATATATAAGTGTATGTATATTAATAGTAGTTAGCTCCTGAGTGACATTTCCTTAGAATGGTAAAGGGAAAGTTTTGCTAAAGTAAACAATAAGGGGTGTAGTGGAGCATCTATTATTTGTATATGGTAAATAATATCTTATTTAGTAAGATTCTTTATTTAGATTAGCCCTTGTGGTTAAGTGGAATAGGTGATAAAAATAGTATTCTTCATAGTCTTGAATTGTGTTCAATAGGATGGATGAGTAATAAAAAGCATATGTGTTGTATGGTAGCATTGAATGGTATGAATGGATTAAGGAAGATTTGGACCTTCTCATGATTTCCTTAAATGAATAGGTAATTTAGATTTTTGGATTATATAATGTTTGTGCTTCATAATATTTGTTCCTCTCCAAATTTTATAAGAGATATTTAAGTTCTAAAATCCAATACTGAACCTAGGGAATTTAAGAAATTGGGTTAAGTTAATACTATTGTCACACTGATCTGTGTGATCTCCAAGTGATGGCAAGACTTACACCAACCCACCCTGCTTCCTTTATGGCATTTTACCCAGATAAGGTTTCATGTTACATATGTTGATATATAAGTGTATGTATATTAATAGTAGTTAGCTCCTAAGTGACATTTCCTTAGAATGGTAAAGGGAAATTTTTGCTAAAGTAAACAATAAGGGGTGTAGTGGAGCATCTATTATTTGTATATGGTAAATAATATCTTTATTAGTAAGATTCTTTATTTAGATTAGCCCTTGTGGTTAAGTGGAATAGGTGATAAAAATAGTATTCTTCATAGTTTTGAATTGTGTTCAATAGGATGGATGAGTAATAAAAAGCCTTGAGTAATAATGCATAATGGAATAATGATATTTATATTTA
Source organism: Picea mariana (assembly GCA_032191745.1). NCBI lineage: Eukaryota > Viridiplantae > Streptophyta > Pinopsida > Pinales > Pinaceae > Picea > Picea mariana. Next base: position 314,577 of record JASDQU010100863.1, read on the forward strand.
GGTATCTACATGATACTAAGAATTTACATATGCTCTTGTGTTCCATGTTATTCTTCGTATGAATTTCTCTTACTCTTTGGTGCTTAATTATTGCTTGAAGATCTTTTAAGTTCAATGGATTATACTATTGCATCACCAAGAATGAATGGATGAGTATGGATGGTAAATCTAGTCTTGATTTACGTTTTGTTAAAGTAATGGGAATTAGATATCTCCTTGTTCCTATGAATAGTTGCTAGTCCTGAGAACTTAAGTGGTCAAAATCAATGGGATGAATCCTAGACTTGAGCGTTGATTATGTGTCTTGAAGGTTGCAACCATGCAGGATAGGTTGGGCGGGTAGTTTTTGGATGTTATCCTTATGTGATGGGTTGATTGAATAATATAATGTTGTATACATTTGATTGTGATAATATGGATTATGGAGTTTTAATATATGTGATGACATATGTCACTTGTCGTAACGTTTGTTGTTTCAAAAAATCTATTTACCTATGTGTGCATCGCTTTTGTTATCGTAATGAGGGTTTGTTACAATATTCCTTTCATTGAATTTTTGTGAAATTAAATTATTTTTTTGGAGCATTTGTGTCCCAGATATAATATTCTTGTATATAATTCATATGTAAGGAAATTTTATGGAAGAGAAAAACTCACTACCTAGTTTACCTAGCCATGACACTTTTGATGCATCATTTTTCTTTGATCAAAATCATTTTACAAAAATATTCAATATATAGCTTTGGGTATCTTCTTTCCTTGTTTACAAGTGTGAGCATATTGATTGGTCAGAATAAATTAATACAATTTTTTTTTCTATATCGATTGGCCCTTTAAATAAATAAAAAATTGATTTCGTGTTGAAAAGCCTGTTTGCATTAGCAATAATGGAATTGGATCCTTGTTGATTGATTTGTTGGAAATCTATAGATCGACATTCACTGTAAGTCATTGTACGAAAGGAATTACTAATGGAAGTCATGACTTCGGCTTTGAATGTTAATATATCTCAAGTTATAATTGTCCTTGACTTTATGAGAAAAACATATTGATGGCTAATTGTACTCATGAATAAAATAGCAATTGGAAAAAATGAATTATCTTCCTTATTGAGTGTTTGGTCTAAGAAATTGACATCTGTTTAAGGAAATTACAACATTTTCTATAAATTTTTCATAGTAAATTTATTAAAGACCATGTAAAAACAAAACATAAATACGAAGGATTGTAACAACATTACAACATTTTCTATAAATTTGTAATTTTATCATAAATGCAAAATGATCACATTTCCCTATTTTATATAATATTACAGTTTAATGAACACATTTCCCTATGATTATATATGGGTTTTATACTTTATCAAAAACAATTCCAAGACTTTACCAGGTTTTATAATTCAATGAAAAATTTGCCAAGATTTTACAATATTTTATAATTCAGTGAAAGATTCGCCAAGATTTTACAAGATTATATAATTGACTAAAAGATTCGCCAAAAAATTATATATACATATTATATAATTGATAAAATAGCCTTCATTTTTTCCTATGTATCATAGGGATTCGCCCATTTATTATATATATAAATTTATGGGGGGTTCTTAAAATCACCCATGCTAAGACTTCTTGTTTGGTGCGTTGTTGAATCCTTGGAAGTGAAGTGGGGAAGCTAAAGGACTATTGAGAAGAGAAGGGGCACACTTCCTGAGTGGGATAGGCATGTGGGGAAGGGGAGATTGTAGGTTTTTAGTTTGAGTAAGAACTTGTTTCTAAGTTTATATTTTGTTAAAGAGACCTTATCCTCGGTTAGGAACCCTTTTCTATGGTGGAATTTAGCTCCATCTCAAGGGTGAACCACTGATAAGAGTTATGAGTAGTGCAATCTAAGGCTAGGAGGAATGTGGAAGGTATGCATGTAGTGGGTATTTATTTCCTAAGGTAAGTTTCATTCATGTTCTTATACCCTAGTGGAAGAGATATGGAACTCAATGTAATATACCTCAAAAATTGTCTGGAAAAAAAAAATCGTTTGTATAAATATGGTTGAATAGTTCGATATTCAAGCAAGTAAGCTTTTTCTTATAAAGCTTGAGTCTGAAAGTTTGCAAGAGTCCTTACTATCGTCGACTATCATTACCATTCAACTTAAAGTTTTCTGATCGATGATAAGTGTTTACTCCTCATTTCAATGTTTATTTCAATTCCTATAATTATAATTACTTTCCTATCTATTTGTATCTATAACCATTATGATAGTCTTACCAACACAAATGACTTTGGGATTTTATGGCCAAATCCTTACGCGTTAGACCCTACAAATGACCCATTACCATATCTTTACAATACAAACAACTTTGGGGAGTTGATGGCCTAGGCCTCATGCGTTAGTCCATACACATAATCATACGATGAAAAAGACCAAACGGACTGAGAAAAAGTAGAGTATTAGTCTATACTCAGAGTACGAATATTTCATAATCCTCTGATCATATTCAAATTCACCTACACCGTTGGATTACAAGTGTTGGGTCTTACACTTATTCCATATGCCCACTGGTTGTGATCATGGGCCTAATCAAAATGCCTTTGACATTTAGGCATTTCAGCAAGTCGCAATCCCCGAAATGGAGCCAGATCAATGGTTCACAAAACTTCATAATCTGATCCCTTCTTTTCTTAATCGAACGGCTGACGGGATTTTGACATTTTTCCCTTCGAGTCATCGTGCTCCATCATTATAAAATTCATGATCACAAAATATACGAAGTGATCGGATGGTTCACATAACCCATTGAGATGAATGGTTCATGGGATTTTGGAGTTTTTCCTTTCAAGTTTTCGAGACTCACAATAGTCCCTTTCAGCATTTCGGAGTTCGAGACTTCATGATGGTGGAGTTTCTGCTTGCTATGTAAAACCCCCAAATAGAAAGTTCTGATGTAACGTAAACCTGCTGACGTCACATGTGGATTGACACATGTAGAATAGCTACCACATGTCACTTTGATTTGTGACTTACATGTGCCTGAAATGCTGAATCAGCTTGACACTTGTCATTGCCTTATTGTTCCATGTGTCCTTAGCTGACGTGGTTTGTTGATGTGTCTGTTTCAAGATTTAGAGGTTCAATGCTTCAAAGGTTAAATTTCCTTTGATCTCTAATTTCCCGGTCTGCAGAACTCTGAAAAGAACTCTTTGACATGCTCTGATACCATATGTAATAAACCTCAATTGTGACATAAAAAAAATTATTCTCTGGAACATTAATCCTAAATAACTTGATAGATTCATTCTTAGGATAAGAAGACCATATTTTTTGTATTATTAAATTCTAATAAGTTTCTTATATTATGGTTACCCATGTTGACATTTTATTCAGCCAATCTATAGGTGTCGAGGTCATGCTAAGTTAACCATCCATTACTCTAACATTTCCATAAGTCCTAAATCTTCCAAAAATTTATGCGTATCATACACATATTATACTGAACTTGGAATATGGAGGACTTGAAATTAGTGATCCCAGAATTGTTTCCATATGTAAATAAAATTTTTCACATACCCACTACGGAAAAAATAAAATTTTCGCTCTTCCTCAGGGGATAGAATCCCCGAATTCCTACGAGGGCCTAGCATAGGCTAGCTCTTCCCTTATCCACCTCCATGTGATTGTTGGTTATGACCACAGGCCAATCGAAGAGGTGCCTTTCACATTTCGTGACTCAGTGATGCAAGAGAGACAAGTCTTTCGACTCTTCAAACCCCGAAACCTAAAATCTTACCTTCGATGAGGTCGACAGCTGCGAATCTTCCCCTGATTCGATGGTCCTAGCCATATCAGGATTTCAGTAACTGGGAGTTCGAAATGCAGCAACCCAAACCACTGGTCACTCTATTCCCGGAACTGTGATATGGGAATTCATGTATGAGATCAACGATCCTCGTTGATGTGGTTCTGACAGTCACTATCCATCTTGAGCTTAAGGGTGTTGAAAGACACTCAGTCTTAATCACGCGTCGAGGTTTCGTATACCGAGATTTCATGACTTGTGAAGATGAGGGGTCTTTCCCTTTAGTTTCCCAGATGCCGAAACACCAAAACTTATTAACACTAAACTGGCTCATCCATAGAGCGCATCGGGGTTTCATAAACCGGGATTTCAGGACTTGCGAAGATGAGGGGTCTTGCCCTCTAGTTTCTCGGATGCCAAAATGCCGAAAGTTATTCACACTAAACCGATTTTGATCATGTTCTATTTGTCACTCTTGAGCTTTCATATTCTATAAAACTTCCAAAGGGTTCCTCGACCTCTGGACTCCATGCAGGGTTCTTGCACACAACAGTGCGATCCTTCCTGAGCTTGTCTAAGACTTAAGGAGTTCTAGGTTCGGTTTGCCTCGCAGAGAGCCTATGTCGATCTGCACTACCTCTACTGATCTTAACAAACTTCATCCTCCAAGGGACTCTAAACAATTAGGAGGGTTGGCATGCATACATGAAACTGTGTATGAAGTCGACGAACACATAGTTCGTGACTCTGGCTTATGCCTCCACAGGATACAAGCATTTACGAGTATATGTAAACTTAAGGGTTCCAAAATTCTTTCATTTCACTTGGAGCTTCTGCGCCCTTCATATTACATTCTAAAATGTTCTTTGTGTTAAACGATGTTATTTCCAATTTATTCCAACGCTTTAAGATGTAGAAATTAGACCAAATTGACTTACAAATTCTTATGGATACCTATTGAAATATTTATACTTTGTGTACTGTAGGTTTCCCTATAGAGAATTTTTCAATTCTTTCGATTATAATTCGTACATAATTACATCCCAAGTATTTTCATACCTGGATATCATAAATGTTTAATATGTATGATAAAGGGCTTTCGTTTACTTATTGCATTTATGCATAAGTCCTAACCTACAGAAAAATAAACATACATCTATATGTATGTATATTTTTGTTATTCAATTTTCGTTTAAATTGCACACTTAATTAGTTCATTTCTGTAAGTACCATTTGGTTGTGGGGATTCGCCTACCTCTCTCACTATAATACAGCAATCAACTAACCCATAGGAAATTATTCTTTCAGGACCTAACCAGGCATATTCTCGCAACTAGTAGATTGATGGAATTTAGTATTTACCCAGCAATAAAATGCAACAAATATAATCACATTCGATTCAATCTTTTGTCCATAACATTACTCAATTCATGATTAACATATGCATTACACCATCCATTTAATGATTTAAACAAGGGAGGTTAAGAGGAAATATATGAATCAACTCGCTGGAAGACAAACAGAACAACCATGTTCCTCCCAACTGTAGAATAGGGCAGCGAAAATCACTTGCTCGATTCACCCCCTAGCCTGACCATGAATCCATGAGGGAGAACTTGTAAAAAAACTCCTCCTCAGCAATTTTTTGCAATTCCAATAGGTTCCTCTTGCCTCACACTCAAACAATAGTGTTCATAACTGCAAGAAACTCAATAGTCTTTTTCTCCAGCATACTTGGAAGTGTCCTACCTCCTCTCATATGTTATTTATCATTTGCCCAGGTCTTTTATGTTATTTATCATTTGCCCAGTTTGGCACAATTCCCTAACTTCAACAAGCTTTTTAGGCTTTGACCTTCAAATAAACATGGTCTCCCACTTGAAATTCCAAGTGTCTTATTTTCTGATCTGCATAGCTCTTCTGTCTATCATGGGCTTTTTTCAAGTTCTGTTGTAACTTCCTTACCATGTTCTCCATTTCTTGGAGCATCTCGGGTCCAACCATGAGTCTATCAGTTGGGTTATCCTAGCTAATTGGAGTTGTACACTTTTTGTCATACATTATTTCGAAAGGGATCAACTTAGCTGAAGTTTGGTACCCATTGTTATATGCAAATTCTACCAAGTGTAGGTAGTCTTCCCACTTGTTTTGTTTTGTTCTTACATACATGCGGAGCATATCCTCTATGATTTGGTTTGTCCTTTCGGTCTGTCCATCCATTTGTGGATGATAGCTTGTACTAAAGTTCAAGTTAGTGTTTAGTCCTGCAAACAATTCCTTCCAAAAAGTGGATGTAAATTATACGTCTCTATCTAAAACCACCATTTTAGGAATACCATGCAGTCTAAAAGTTTCTTTCATGAATATTTCAGAAATATTTATAGCTTTAAAAGTAGACTTTACAGGAAGTGTGCAGACTTACTAAGTTTATCGATTACAACCATGATAGAATCATTTTTTTTTCTGAACTTTAGGAAAACCTGTTATAAAGTCTAGTTATATAGTCTCCCATTTCCATTCTGGTACTGGTAATGGTTGTAATAGGCCGGCTGGGTACTGGTGCTCAGCCTTAACCTACTAAAACTCTTGGCATCTAGCCAAGTACTCTGTTGTTTCACCTTTCATATTAGGCCAGTAAAATAGTTTTATGAGTGTTGTTATTGTTTTCTGGTAACCTAGATGGCCAGAATACGGTTTCTTATGCACTTCATCTAAAACAATTAATTTTTACTCTGTTGAATTTGGTATGTAAAGTCTGTTTTTAAATCGTAATAGTCCCTTATTTTCAATACTTAGATCTAGTTTATCTGAGTTTGCGATACTGTTTTGAAATTATACCATAACCTTAGTTTAATTTCCGTCGTTAATACTTTTCGTCCTTATTCTTTGTTCCAGATCGCTTTCTGCCTTGCTGATATTTATCTCAAATAACCCATGGACTCTTCTTCTTAAAGCGTCTGCTACTTTATTTTCCTTACCCTTGATATGTCTGACCTCGAAGTTGAATTCGCACAGGAAGGCTATCCACCTTGCTTTTCTTGAATTAAGATATGGTTGGTTAAACAGATATTTCACCCCACTATTATCCGTCAATAGTAGGAATTTTCTGCCCATTATATAGTGTCGCCACATTTTTAAGGCATGTATTACTGCTGCCAATTCCAAGTCATGAGTGACATAATTTAGCTCGTGTTCTTTTAATTTTTGGGACTCGTAACAAATCATGTGCCCTTCCTGAGTTAGGACAGGACCTAGTCCCTCTTTACTAGCATAAACACAAACTATGAAGTCTTTATATGGGTCTGCTACCTTCAAAATAGGTGCCGATGTCAATAATTCTTTCAGCTTGTTAAAGCTGTCTTGACACTTTTGCGACCAGTTAAACTTGGTTCCTTTCTTTTGTAGTGACGTGATAGGTTAGGATATCTTAGAAAAACCTTCTATGAATATGCTGTAATATTCGATGATTCCCATGAATGACCAGATATCCACTACATCCTTAGGTATCGACCATTCCATAATGGATTTTATCTTCTCCAGGTCTACGGCCATGCCTTCTGCTGAAATTACATGTCCTAGATATTGTATTTCTTTTTGATAAAAGTCACACTTGTCAAATTTAGCGTACAGTTTGTGTTTCATCAACGTTTGCAGAACCATCCTTAAGTGTTCATCATGTTCTTCCTTCATTTTTTAATAGACCAAAATATCATCGATAAATACTACTGCAAACTTGTCTAAGTACTAACTGAAAATATTGTTGATCATGCACATAAACGTGGTTGGTGCGTCAGTGAGTCTGAAAGGTATGACTATGAACTCGTAGTGTCCATATCTTGTCCAAAAAGCTATTTTTCTTATGTCCTCATCTCTTATCCTAAATTGATCATAATCGGATCATAAATCCAACTTTGAAAAGATCTTGGCCCCACCTACTTGATCGAACAAATCATTTATCCTTGGTAAGGGGTATTTGTTCTTAATAGTCATTTTTCTCAGTTGTCTATAATCGATACATAGTCTTAGAGTACCATCTTTCTTTTTCACAAAGAGGACTGGTGCCCCCCATGGTGAGACACTCGGTCTAATATACTCTTTGTCCAACAATTCCTGTAATTGTATTTTTAATTCCGTTAGTTCTAGTAGACTCATTCAGTAAGGTGCTTTTGAGATAGGGGTTGAACCGGGCAGTAGGTCTATGGAGAAGTCTATTTCCCTTCTAGGAGGTAATTCTGGTATCTTATCCACAAGCATGTCTCTAAATTCACGTAGGACAGCAAAGTCTTATAACTTTAGCTTATCTTCTTGTTCTAATAGATTTGTCACTTGGATGGCATAAACTTGACATCCCTTTCTAATACAATTTTTGAGTTGCATCACTGAAACTTGACTGCCTGATACAAGTTTTTATATGCCTCGGGCTATTCTAACAGTGCCAAAATCATCTTTATAGCTAAGTATCTTTGTATAACAGTCTAGTATTGCTTTGTGTTGTTCCAACCAATCCATTCCGATAATCATATCATAACATCCTAGTGGTAAGATGTTCATATTGGTCCTTATCTATTGACCACCTAAGTTGAACTCAAAATTAGAAATAAAGTCAACTACTTTCCTTTTAGTACATGTTGCTAGTTGTACTAGCCATGATTTTGCATGCTTCAATTTCTTAAGTTTATTCGACTCTACTATATTAGGAGTAATATAACTTAACGTAGCTCCAGGGTCAATTAAAACAGAAATTCGAGTGTCATTGATTTTACCTTTTATTTCTACCACCGAGGACTGGTGGTCAGCTTGTCGACCATCGATCGCTGCATTTATCCGATGCAGTCTTCTGCCCACGTCTCCCACTATCGAGGCTTCCTGCAGATTATGAACACCATTTCTATTTGTTGAAGTTAAACGTGGACAGATCCTCCTTAGATGAGGCTCTCCACACTCCCAACACTTTAATGGCTTGTGGGAGTTGTCCCCAAACTTCTTCATTCCCAGGTTTACTGGTTTACCACTACCTTGCGTATTCAGATGATTGGAGTGAAAATCCTTCCTTGGGAAGATTTTTGTTGCATTCCGATAAGGAGCTGGCTGGTATCCCTTCTTCCGCTGGTTCATTTGATCTTTCTTTTTATCCTTCCAGGTCTTGGGAAACTCTACCCACTATTTATACTGGTCATAGCACATCCGTGCTTTCTTGAATACCTCACTCAAGGATTTAGGGTTGTCAAACTCAATTCTGTCACGGTAGGCCTGTGGTAAACAACTTAAGAATCACTGGATTTTTACCTTATCCTCCTGGATGTACGGTATGAACCTTAGTAGTTCCATAAATTTATTTATAAGGTCCTCCATCGTCATCTGTCTGAGTCGTAACACATAAAATTATTTCGTCTTCCTTTCATAATAGCTTTCAGAAAGGTATTTTTTCTTGAAATACTTCTTAAAGTCATACCATTCCAACTGTTTCTCCTTTAGTCCCTTGGCCAATTTCAGGTCCTGCCACCAAATGCTAGCCTTCCCCTTCAGATTGTAGATGGCCATTTTGACCTTCATGTTGCTAAAATAGTTGTAGATCTGGAAGTATTTTTTGATGTCCAACAACCATGCCTCAGCTTCTTCTCCTGTCTTGGATTCTCCATCAAAGTTAGCTAGTTTAATCTTTTTAAATTCTCCTTCAAGGTGGTCTACTTGTTTTCTTTTTCTGTCTGGTATAGTTTTGTCTTTAGCTGAAGGTGTCCCTTCAGAAGAACTGTCTCCTTTTTCTGTTTCCGGTCCAGAATTCTTGGAGGTCCTTTTGCAGACTTCTTCGTCATGGTTATCGTCTTTTGGGATTTTATTGGTTACTATAATACGTAGCAGAAATTCATTTATCTCTTGTTGTTCCTACTATTCTTTCTTCAATTTTTCATTGTCGGCCTTGAAAACCTGCAGTTCAACAATAAGATTCCTCATTGTTTCCAACACCTTCGTGGGTGAGCTTCAATCATTGTTCTTTCTTGGATCTCCAAGAGGTCCTTGCTATGGATTTCCTTCCATCCTGATTTCTGCACCCTCCTGAGCTTCTAGAATTTACAAAAACAGAAAGCGATTTCTATTTGTAACCATAAGATTTATTAGTTTTACATAAATCGGAATAAATACTAAGCGGCTAATGTGGCCCTRTTCAGGCCCACTGTTGTAGCTTTTGATCTGATACTATATGTAATATACCTCAAAAACTATTTGAAAAAAAAAAAATTGTTTGTATAAATATCCTTGAATAGTTTGAGATTCAAGCAAGTAAGCTTTCTGTTATAAAGCTTGAGTCTGAATGTTTGCAAGAGTCCTTACTATCGTCGACTATCATTACCATTCATCTTAAAATTTTTTGATCGACGATAATTGTTTACTCCTCATTTCAATGTTTATTTCAATTCCTGTAATTATAATTACTTTCCTATCTATTTGTATCTATAACCATTACCACAGTCTTAGAAACACAAACGACTTTGGGATTTTATGGCCAAATCCTTACACGTTAGACCCTAAAAATGACCCATTACCATACGTTTACAATACAAACAACTTTGGGGAGTGTATGGCCTAGGCCTCATGTGTTAGTCCATACACATAATCATACAATGAAAACGACCAAATGGACTTAGAAAAAGTAGAGTATTAGTCTATACTCAGAGTACGAATATTTCATAATCCTCCGATCATATTCAAATTCACCTGCACTGT
>JASDQU010100863.1:325112-369845 GCA_032191745.1 Picea mariana
TTTACAATACAAACAACTTTGGGGAGTGTATGGCCTAGGCCTCATGTGTTAGTCCATACACATAATCATACAATGAAAACGACCAAATGGACTTAGAAAAAGTAGAGTATTAGTCTATACTCAGAGTACGAATATTTCATAATCCTCCGATCATATTCAAATTCACCTGCACTGTTGGATTACAAGTGTTGGGTCTCATGCTTATTCCATATGCCCATTGGCTGTGATCATGGACCTAATCAAAATTCCTTTCACATTTGGGCATTTCGGCATTTCAGCAAGTCACAATCCCCAAAATGGAGCCAGATCAATGGTTCACAAAACTTCATAATTTGATCCCTTCTTTTCTTACTTGAACGGATGATGAGATTTCGGCATTTTTCCCTTCGAGTCATTGTGCTCCATCATTATAAAATTAATGATCACAAAATCTCCGAAGTGATCGGACGGCTCACATAACCCACTGAGATGAACGGTTGACGGGATTTTGAAGTTTTGCCTTTCGGGTTTTCGAGACCCACAATAGTCCCTTTCGGCATTTCAGAGTTTGAGACTTCATGATGGTGGAGTTTCTTATTGCTATGTAAAACCCCCAAATAGAAAGTTCTAATGTGACGTGAGCCTGCTGACGTCACACATGGATTGACACGTGTCGAATAACTGCCACATGTCACTCTGATTCGTGACTTACATGCGCCTGAAATGTTGAATCAGCTTGACACTTGTCATTTCCTGATTGCGCCATGTGTCATTAGCTAACGTGGTTTGTTGATGTGTTTGTTTCGAGATTTCAAGGTTCGCTACTTCAAAGGTTAAAGTTCCTTTGATCTTTGATTTCTCGGTCTGTGGAACTCCGAAATGGAGTCTTTGACATGCTCTAATACCATATGTAATAAACCTCAATTTTGACATAAAAAATTTCTTCTCCAGAACATTAATCCTAAATAACTTGATAGATTCATTCTTAGGATAAGATGACTTTTTTTTTCTGTTATTAAATTCTGATAAGTTTCTTATGTTATGGCTACCCATGTTGACATTTTATTCAGCCAATCTATAGGTGTCCAAGTCATGCTAAGTTAACCTTCCATTAATCTAACATTTTTGTAAGTCCTAAATCTTCCAAACATTTATATGTATCATACACATACTATATTGAAATTGGACTATGGAGGACTTGAGATTCATGATCCCATAATTGTTTCCATATGTAAATAATATTTTTCACATACCCACTAAAAAAAATTTCTCTTCCTCAAGGGATAGAATCCCCGAATTCCTATGGGGACCTAGCGCAAGCTATCTCTTCCCTTATCCACCTCCATGTGATCGTTGGTTATGACCACAGGCCAAGACAAGAGGCACCTTTCGCATTTTGTGACTCAGTGATCCAAGAGAGTCAATTCTTTAGACTCTTCAAACCCCGAAACCCGAAATCTTACCTTCGATGAGGTCGACAGCTCTGAATCTTCCCCTGATTCGACAGTCCTAGATGTATCGAGATTTCAGTAACTAGGAGTTCAAAATGCAGCAACCCAAACCACTAGTCACTCCATTCCATGAACTCTGATATGGGAATTCGTGTATGAGATCAACTATCCTCATTGATTTGGATTTGACGGTCATTATTCCTCCTGAGCTTAAGGGTGTTGAAAGATACTCATTCTTAATCGCACGTCCGGGTTTCACATACCGGGATTTCGCGACTTGTGAAAATGAGGGGTCTTTCCCTTTGGTTTCCTAGATGTCGAAACGCCGAAACTTATTCACACTAAACCGGCTTATCCACAGAGTTCATTGGGGTTTTCTATACCGGGATTTTGTGACTTGCGAAGATGAGGGGTCTTTCCCTCTAGTTTCCCAAATGCTGAAACATCGAAAGTTATTCACACTAAACCGATTTCGATCACGGTCTATTTTTCACTCTTGAGCTTTCATACACTCTGAAACCTCCAAAGGTTTTATCGACCTATGCACTCCATTCAGGGTTCTTTCACATAATGGTGCAATCCTTCCTGAGCTTGTCCAGGACTTAAGGAGTTCTACATTCGGTTTGCCTTGCAGAGAACCTATGTCGATCTGCACTACCTCTTCTGAGCTTAACAAAATTCGTCCTCCAAGGGACTCTAAACAATTAGGAGGGTTGGCATGTGTACATGAAATTGTGTCTGAGGTCGACGAACACACAGTTCATGACTCTGGCTTATGCCTCCACAGGACACAAGCAAATTTTACGCGTATATGAAAACTTAAGGGTTCCAAAATGCTTTCGTTTCATTTGGGGCTTTCACACCCTTCATATTACATTCCAAAATTTGTTGTGTTAAACAGAGTTATTTCCAATTTATTCCAGTGCTTTAACATGTAGAAATTTGACCAAATCGACTTACAAATTCTTATGAATACCTATTGAAATATTTATACTCTGTGTACTGTAGGTTTCCCTATAGAGAATTTTTCAATTCTTTCGATTATAATTTGTACATAATTACATCCCAAGTATTTGCATACTCGGATATCATAAATGTTTAATATGTATGAGAAAGGGATTTTGTTTACTTATTGTATTTTTGCATAAGTCGTAACCTACAAGAAAATAAACATACGTTTATATGTATGTATATTTTCGTTATTCAATTTATGTTTACATTGCACACTTAATTAGTTCATTTCTATAAGTACCATTTGGTTGTGGGGATTCGCCTATCGCTTTCACTCTAATACAGCAATCAACTAACCCATAGGAAATTATTCTTTCAAGACTTAACTAGGGATATTCTCACAACTAGTAGATTGATGGAATTTAGTATTTACCTAGCAATAAAATGCAACAGAGATAATCACATTCGATTCGATCTTTCGTCCATAACATTACTCAATTCATGATTAAAAGATGCATTACACCAACCATTTACATATTTAAACAGAGGAGGTTAAGAGGACATATCTGAATCAACTCGTTGGAAGACAAACAGAACAGCCATGTTCCTCCCAACTGTAGAATAGGGCAGCCAAAATCACTTGCACGATTCACCCCCTAGCCTGACCATGAATCCATGAGGGCGAACTTGGAAAAAAAATCCTCCTCAACAATGTCCTGCAATTCCAGTAGGTTCCTCTTGCCTCACACTCAAACAATAATGTTCATATCAGCAAGAAACTCAATATTCGTTTTCTCCAGCATACTTGGAAGCATCTTGTCTCCTCTCATATGCTATTTATCATTTGCCCAGGTCTTTTCCCTCCCTTGGGAATTTTTGCAGCTTTCTAAATCCCTGATTTTTAGGGGCTGCCAATGGCCAAATCATTGATTTTCCACTTGTGATAATCATCCATGAGGTAGTTCCAACATGTTCCCCACTCATGGAGTCATGGTCAGCTAAATTTAACATGGTTGTTCCATTTGTCCTCCTGCAATCAATATAAAATATTTTGTTTCCATACAAGTGTCATAGTCAAATAGTTAGTTGGGTCAAATCAGGTCTCTGCCCAATAGTCAAAATAATTAATTACAATTACCAAATTCGAAATTTGGAATTGCCATAAATGAAAAAAAATTCCAAATTTGAATTTACTAAAAGCGGAATAAATTTCCAGCAAATTTTAAATTTCAAAAATATTTTATTTTTTGGGAAGTCACACTCGAATACCTTTTTTGGATATGTTGCTTACTTCACCAAGTGCACTATCTTTTCTCTCAACCTACAAAGAGTCATACAATGGTATTAGCAACTTACTAATGTCCAATCCTTTTAAATAATGAGGTAATTAATTGAGTCAAAGGTTAACTTATCTTAGCTTCTGATTTTATATCGGAGTGTCTTCATTCTCCTTGAGAATATTTCAACCCACGACTCAGGAGGGGAGTGGATGCATAATCCATATTATGGGTTCCCTCACAAGAACAAGGGGACCCATCATCAATTTTTATACATGCGAATTTATTTACTTATGAAAAGGAGAAGTAAGAAAAACCATTTAATCAAGTTTTGTGGCTTTATGACCCCTATACATATCTTTAGATCATAAATTTCAGAGAACAAATATATAGAAAAATATTAACTATAATCCAGGGAATATTTTGTTAACCAATAGGTATTAATTTGAAGAAATTACCAAACCTTGTACAGAGGGTCAAAGAACAGAAAGAAATTATTGTGGATAAGCTAACATTTGAAAAAAAAAACTATTCATTTGTTCCATAATACATGGATGGAATTCTGACAAGGATAATACTTCCAGATAAGAAAGTATTAATTAAGAAATAATGATAGAGATGCACAGAATCTGATCTAGTCATATATTTATATGGTAATAATCATAGAAAGAAACTTTAAATAAAGTAACATTTACAGAATTTTAAAGGATAAAATCTGAGTGCATAAAAATTACAATAAGAACCTAATTCATAGGTTAAAGTTTAACAGTGCAAAAACATGTTCAAACGCTACGATTATCTTTCCTCATACAATCAACATATGATGTGGCGAATAAATGCAAGCATAGGGTATAATAGGTCATAAACAAAGATAACATTTTCTTTTATTAGTATAGAGTTGTCGAACATAAGAAAACCTTAAATTATGTAAATGGTTTATTTGTAATTATATCAGATGAGTGATCAAGTAAAGCACGTTTCCCAGGTGGTCGTGTGACAGAGTACAATTCTTCTCGGCAGAGAAATTATATAACCAGAGAATACAAAGAAGTGTTGTTTTTATTTTCAAAATGAATAAGAGCGTTTTAGCATTTGCATGCATGTACATAGTGTAATTATGACTTTACCTACAAAGTTTAAACAATCGTCAAGTCTATAACAAATTCAATTAGTGTAGTAAGTTTCATAGGCTTTGGACGAATCCAAAAATGCAAGAATAACACTAAAATCATTCGATCGTGACTTTCAACCAGTGTATTCCTGTATAGTGCTTTGGACTAAAGGCTTATTTCTTTTACAACACCCTCCAAACAAAGGTCACAAGTGTAACGACCTATGTCCAGTTTAAAAAAAAAGAAAACAAGAAAAATTTCAGAGGGTTTAACTTATAGTAACAGTGATTCCGACCATAGTCTTACTGGGAAGGAACCCATAATAATACGGGCTTGAAGACTGATATCTAGTAGAGAAGAAAACTCAGTAAACCCCTCAAACCTAAGTGAGAAACTTAAGGCATTTCACCTAACTTACAAATGAAATCTTGAATACGGTGGAACCTGGAACGAAAACTCATATGGAAGTACAACTATCATGTGATATCAACCCTCAAACAAAAATAAAACATAAGGTATATGAAATAGAACCTCACAGATATTATATTGTACCATATGGAGAACACATTACATAGAGTATACATTGCATAGACAGAGAAGGAAATTATGCAAAGAATGCATTTACACCCGACAAAGAATCGTGTCACATAACGGAATCATTACACATAAAAAATAAATCATAAAGAAGACATTTCACAGAGAACTTAAGCAATAGAAAAATTACTCACCCATGCACGTGGTGAATGCTGGAATGTGTTGTTTACCTCCATCCCTCACCAGAGTCGAGCGTTACCCAAATCGTTGGTCTCATACAGTGCATGGGAAAAATGCTTCAAGAGACCAAAGAGGCAACTATGAAGAATGGATGACACTGTGAGCCCCTCACTAGTGTGGTAAGAGAGACTAATACACCCCCACACCTTTTCCATGTGAAATCTACGGAAGTGGCATGCCCATATTGGGTGGTTCCTTGCAATGTTAGTTCTAGAGGGTACTGGAATATCCTATCACCATTAAGGGTCAACCATAACATAAATGTGTACATGTTAGAACAACCTAGGTTTATACCTAATTTGTCATCCACCTCAAAAATTAATTACAAACCACTTAAATGTTGTGTGTATATGTTTAACCTTAGATCAGGGAAAACTGTGTCAGCATATGCGTAGGGATACAATTTTTTATTGTTGTATGTACATCGTTTGTTTTTCCTTGTTTAAACATGTTTTGTTACACTATGGTAAAGTATTATGTTGTTATGGGTGTTATGGGTGTTATAAACCCTAGCGCATAGAATTTAACTTCGATAGTTATGTCTCTTATTTCAACACCATGTCCGCTAATGTTTTAATCTTGTCTCCATGAATTATATCGCTTACATGTTATATAACATAGTTTATGACACTATTTTAATATGGATAGTATGTGTTGATGTAACCCTAGAGGTTATGCTATGGACTTTGACAGTCATAGCCACTAATTCTTCAATATGAATAAATGTATGACTCTAATCTAGCGACAACGCCATGATGAAATAGAATAGTAGGAGATAGGTTGGATTTAAATCTCCTTCAGATCTTTGGGATGGATAATCCAGTGGAATAAAACTTCTATGCATATAAATAGTGGACTAAGATATATAATGGAATATCTTCTTGTGTCACATACATATTTGATGACTAATAGACTTTAGTTTTCCTTGACAGTTTTTTCTTATTTTTGTGAAATTTGGGGTACATTACATATGGTATCAGATTTTTAGGTTACAACGCTTGGACCTCACGGCAGCACTAGAATTGTATTTATTTTCCGAAGGAAATATCTAACGAGCATATTTTCTGTTACAAACCGAAAAATTTTCCTATTGTGAAAATGTGAGCACATAATGAAGAAGGAAACATACTTGATGGGAACCAAAATCAAGAACTTTCTAGAGATCCAAAACATAAAAGTGAAGAAAGTTCAGCCACCCAAGTCTTGAAAATGATGAGGAACCTTATCATGGAGTTACAAGTATTTAAAGAAGATAACGAAAAGTTTAAGAAAGCACATGAAGACCAACTAGAAATAAATAAAATGTTTCTACGAAGTATAGTAACAAAGAAGAGTCCAAAGGACAATGAAAGAGAAGAAGAGGTCAGCAGAAAGTCCTCTAGGAACTCTATTCATGAAAAATAAAAATAGGACCATTCTTCCAAAGACACATACATGACAGAAAACAGAGCATCTACAGGAAGGAAAAGAAAACAAGTGGACCACCTAGAAGGTGAGTTCAAAAATATAAAACCCTCCACCTTCGATGGAGAATATAATACTAGTGAGGAAGTTGAAGCATTATTGTTAGACATTAATAAATACTTTCAAATATATAATTACTCTACTAATATGAAGGTTAGAATGGTCATCTCTAACTTAAAAGGAAAAGTTAGCATCTGGTGGAAAGACCTGAAATAAGCAAAGGGATTGAAAGAAAAATGAATGGAATGGTAAGAATTCAAAAACTATTTCAAGAAGTAGTACGTATCAAAAAGTTATTACGAAAGAAGATATACAAGTTATCAGCAGAAGTTATCAGAAAGTATTGATGGATGATCTAATAAATAAATTCCTAGATCTGTTGAGGTTTGTACCATACATCAAAGAATA
This sequence comes from Picea mariana, assembly GCA_032191745.1. Taxonomy (NCBI): domain Eukaryota; kingdom Viridiplantae; phylum Streptophyta; class Pinopsida; order Pinales; family Pinaceae; genus Picea; species Picea mariana. Next base: position 332,529 of record JASDQU010100863.1, read on the forward strand.
TAAGGTAAAGATACAAATCTTCTTAAGCTTTCTACCACAGTCTTACAAGAACATGATTGAATTTGATAATCCTAAGTCTTTAAATGAAGTATTTAGAAAGGCTCGAATGTGTTATGATCAGTACAAACAGATATCTTAAATTCCAAAGGCATGGAAAGACAGGAAACAGGATAAAATGAATAGCATAAGAAAGGTTTCCAACCATCCCCTTTTCGTAGCATGGAAAATGGATTTCAAAGGAAGGACTATCACTCTAATAAACAAAAAAATCAAGGGGGAAATAAACTAGTTAATATGGGATTCAATAAGGTAGGGGACAACCCTAGAGAACCATTGAAATGTTGGGAGTGTGGAGCACCCCACCTGCAGAGAAATTGTACATGCTTAAACCCATCAACAATAAATTCATTCCATAATATTCAAGAGAATTCAACAGTTGGAGACATTGGCAGAAGCATGCATAAGATCAATGCAGCTCTAGATGGAAAACAAGAAGAACATCAATCCACTACTGTGGAAGTTGAAGGTAAAATTTATTTCAACAATGTTTCTATACTAATTGACCCAGAATCTAGTCATAGTTATATTGCTCTAGATTTAGTAGAATCAAACAAGTTAAAGAAGGTAAAACATGCTAAATATTTGTTAGTACAACTATCAATGGGAACCAACAGAAAGGTAACATATTTCATTTATGATTGTGAAATCAGTATAAATGGTCGGGGTGCAAAGTTAAATCTGAACGTACTACCTTTGGGGTCTTACGATATAATTATCAAAATGGATTGGTTAAAAAACATAAAGTGATATTAAATTGTTACGAAAACTCATTTGTGTATAAAGATGAAAATAATACAGTCAGAAAAATACAAGGAATCAGAAAACCAGTTTATGTTAGGAAAATATCAATAATGAAATCTAATAAATGTATTAATAAGGGCTTCCAAGTATATGTTTTTCAAGTAACTAATCTCCTAGGCAAAGAAAACAAACCAAGTTTAGAAGACTTTGCAGTCCTACGTAGGTTCAGAGATGTATTCGTAGATGAAATACTGGAACTACCTCCAAGGAGAGAGATAGATTTCTCTATCGATCTACTACATGGATCTGCACCAGTTTCCAAGGCACCTTATAGAATGAGTGCACCCGAATAAATAGAATTGAAAATTCTGTTACAAGAAATGTTAGATAAATAATATATCAAACCACGTGTTTCACCCTAGGGAGCACCAGTTTTATTTGTTAAAAATAAAAATGGAAATTTGAGACTATGTATTGATTATCGAAAAATGAATCAAATGACTATTAAGAATAAGTATCATTTACCTAGAATTAACGATCACTTTGACCAGGTTGGAGGAGCAAAGATATTCTCTAATCTAGATTTGAGGTCTGGTTATCACCAAGTCAGAATAAATCATGAATATGTAAACAAAAAAACATTGAGAAAACGTTATGGACACTACAAATTTGTAGTGATTCCATTTGGACTTACTAATGCACCAACAACCTTTATGTGCCTGATGAATAGTATATTCTGTTAAATTATGAGGTTGATTTCGTATGCAGATTAATTCTTTTATTTTCTTCAATACTTTGATTCGAGATTAATACACTTCAACAATTTCAAATCATAATCAAACAAAAATAATTATGTATATAAGTAAACATGAATATTAACAACACATATACCCTAGGGAAACCCTGTACAGGAAGAAAAACCCCAACAAACAATATTCCTTTATTGCATTAATAATGAAAGATCTCTTACAAATATCCACCATGAATGTACTTTTCTCAAAGATTTTGCCAAGATGACTCTGACCTAACAAAGACTTACAAGACCTTGTTGAAATACACCTTTGATACGCTGCCTCTTTATCACTGATGTTCTCCTCTATTACTTCACCCTCAACCTGCATATTCCAACTCTGTTTCAAAATTGTGCTACAAAATTGTGTTGCAGAACTGTGTTGAGGAGAGGGTTCGACCTCTTCTTATATAGGTTGAAGACGGGAAGAGGAGAAGCTCGAAATAGTAACCTGATTGCATGCATTAGTCATAACTCATATTCATACTTTAGTTCAAACTTAGAACTAGACTTGAGATTGGTTACAACTCAGCATTACACTTTAGCTCGAACTTAGAACTAGACTTGAGACTGACATGCTTTAGTTTGAACTTAGAACTAGACTTAAGACTTTAGTTGCAACTCAACATTACACTTTAGTTCTAAGATAAAACTAGACTCAAGACTTTAGTTGCAACTCAACATTACACTTTAGTTCTAGACTCATAACTTTAGTTTCAAATCAACATTACTAAAATAGAACTAGAATCAAGACTTTAGTTGCAACTCAACATTACACTTTAGTTTTAACATAGAACTAGACTCAATACCTTAGTTACAACTCTTGACAAGGCAATTTGAAATTCTCTTCATGGTGGATAATTTTTACACGTTCCAATGCACTAGATCAATACAATTGCATCATTTGCAATATTAGGAATATCGTTTGTTTCTAGCTCATAGGAATTTTACATTCAACCTAAATTTTTCTAGATACCTTGACTTTTGCTCATGGCTCACAAGGTTTGACTAGGCTCACAAATGTTGTATGTTCCCCCTAACTTTTTCACTAGTCTGTCTATGCTCACAGAGGTTGTACGTTCCCCCTAAATTTTGCACTAGACTGTCTATGGTCATAGAGGTTGTACGTTCCCCCTGACTTTTGCATTAGACTCACATAGAATCTCGTTCATCCTGACTTTTGGTTTCACTTACAGAGGTTGTCTGTTCCCCCTCGCTTTTGTCAATACCTCACAAAACTGGTTGATTCTCCAAATCTCCCTGGCTACCCTCAGGGTGGCCCATATGGCCTCTCATTGGAGAATGATTGTCGATGCTTCCGAATTTAACACTCCCTCTCAGCGAGTGAGTCATTCTCAGCCACACCAAGCTTGCCTCTCAGCTGCACAAACTGTATTGAGGTCAGAGGCTTGGTCAGGATATCAGCTACCTGCTCACGCGTGGCTATGTACTGTAACTTAACAGTTTTTCTCTGGACCAAGTCTTGGATGTAGTGGTACCTCGTGTCAATATTTTTTGACCTGTCATGAAATACCGAGTTCTCTATCAATTCTATGCAACTTTGATTATCACAGTGAACCACCGTCGTCTCGAGCTTGCCACCAAACAACCCAGAAACCAATTTTTTGAGCCATACTGCTTCCTTGCTAACATCACTTGCTGCAATGTACTCAACCTATGTTTTACTATGTGCAATGGATCCCTTCTTTCGGCTTAACAAAGAGATCATAGCATATCCTAAACTAAAGCAGTATCCGAAAGTACTCTTCCAATCCACTGGGCTTGCTTCCCAATCAGCATCTACATACCCATGTAGAAATAAACCACCACTAGATGTATATCTCAAATCATAAGTAATGGTCCCTCTAAGATATCTCAAGATGTGCTTTGCTTCCACCCAGTGTCTCTGTCTCCATTCAGCCACGAACTAACTCATTGCAATCACTGCATAGCATATATCTGGCCTAGTGTGGATCATGTACATCAATGATCCAATCAACTGCCTATACATGGTGGGATCCATGAAATCTGAACCTATATCAGAATCATGCAGCTTCTTCAAGTTGGTAACCATCGAAGTAGACATGGATTTGCAATCCATCATACCAAACCTCTTTAGTACATCCACTNCCACCCAGTGTCTCTGTCTCCATTCAGCCACGAACTAACTCATTGCAATCACTGCATAGCATATATCTGGCCTAGTGTGGATCATGTACATCAATGATCCAATCAACTGCCTATACATGGTGGGATCCATGAAATCTGAACGTATATCAGAATCATGCAGCTTCTTCAAGTTGGTAACCATCGAAGTAGACATGGATTTGCAATCCATCATACCAAACCTCTTTAGTACATCCACTGTGTATTTTCCTTGTTCCAGAAATATCTCGCCCTGTCTTTGCCACACTTCCAATCCTAGGAAGTAATGCATCAAGCCTAAGTCTTTCATCTAGAATTTTGAGGTTATCTCCATCTTACACCAGGCTATTATCCCTTCATTTCCTCATAGAAAGATATCATAAACATACATGATTAGTATAACAGGTTGGTTACCTCTTACCTTGAAGTATAGATTTTCATCAACATCACTTTTCTAAAAGCCCAGGATTTTAAGAAAGCCATCAATCTTGTCATACCAAACTCTAGGATCTTGTTTAAGACCATACAAGGCCTTCCTTAGCTTACATACATGAGTGCCTTTGTTATGTGGTATAAAACCATCTGGTTGTTCCACAAAGACCTCATGTTCAATCTTTCCATTCAAGAATCTTATTTTTACATCCATCTGATGTAGTTTCCAACCAAGTACAAAAGCTAAAGAAATAATAGTTCAAATGGAGGTATACCTGGCTACAGGAGAAAAAGTCTCTTCCTAGTTGATTCCTTCTTTCAATATTTCTTTGAACTTTTCCACACTTCCATCAGTTGCATGTTTGATATTATAGATCCTTTTGGAAGAAACCACTGATTTGTATTTTGGCCTTGGCACAATGTCCCAAACATTGTTCTTTATAATGACCTGTATTCCTCAAGCATGGCATCCTTCCATACTTGTAATTTATCTACTTATTTAAATGAAGAAGGTTCAAAATCACTAATGATGATCATCAGTGCAACATAACCTCCAAACCTATGAGGCCTCTTCCTTTCCCTGAAAGTTCCTTTGAGAGCAGTTATTCTTTCTACTTCCTGAACTATTTCTTTAAGCCACCCTGGCTTCCTTTTGTATGGAGGTTCTTCAAGAGTTATTTCTAACACTTCAGTGGGTTCTAGGGGGTCATTACTTGGCCCTTCATGAGGTTCCTCCCTCTGATCATCTGACTCTTCATTTTCAGAAGAGGGTGAAGTTGGATGAACTGCTGCTGAATCCTGTTGAAGCTCTCTAGATTTCTTAAATGTGGCTTCCTCATGGAAAGTCACATCTATTCTTACCTCTATTTGTCTCTGACCTAGTACATAAATCCTATAAGCTTTTGAGTTCTCACTGTACCCCACAAAAACCCTTTTCTTGCCTGAGGGTTCCATGTTTGTCCTCTTTTCCTTAGGGACATGAATATACACAGGACATCAAAATATCCTTAAATTCCCTACTCAGGTTTGATCCCTGAGAAGACTTCTTCAAGAGTCTTTTCCTTCAAAATAACATGTGGACACCTATTATGAATATACATGGTAATGGAGGTAGCTTCTACCCATAAATAATTTGGCAGATCCTGGTCAAACGTCATTGCTTTCATTGCCTCACAAATAGTCATGTTTTTCCTCTCAGCAACACCATTTTACTAAGGGTTATATGGCATGGTCAATTGTCTCTTGATTCCTGCTAACTTGCAGAAATACTCAAACTGAAGAGATTCAAACTCTCCTCCATTATCTGTTCTAAGGATTCTGATGTGTTTCCATGTATGCTTTTCAATAAATGTTTTATACTCTTTGAATTTATCAAATGTGTCACTTTTAGCTTTAAGAAAATATATCCAACATTTTCTTGAGTAATCATCAATAAAAATGACATAATAAAAACAACCACTGAGTGAGGGAGATGACATGGGACCACATACATCAAAATGAACCAGATCTAAGATGCCCTGAGCTACGTTGTCACTACTAGGAAATGATTTCTTTATATTTTTACCTAGCATGCATCCCTTACAAATTTAATTTTTACTAAGAGAAATAGAGGGCATGACACATACCATGTTCTGTAGATCTAGAAGAGCTTTGTAATGAATATGTCCAAGTCTTCTATGCCACAACTCAATAGATCTAGTCGCATAACGAGCCAATTCCTAAACTGACTGTCCTGACATGGCATACAGTCCTCCACTGAGAGTTCCAATGGGTTTTTTTGTACTTAAGTGGATACCTTTAGCCCATATTAGTTCCTTTGTTTCCTTGAAGATGACCCAATATCCATTGTCCTCAAGGGTTGCAACTGATAGTACATTCTTCTTGAGCCCTGGAACATATAATACTTCATCAACATGAAGTCTAGCCCCCAGATTCCAATCTGAAGGAGATAGATCCTACTCCCTCTATCTTGTAACAATTTTCATCCCCAAGCTTGACCTGCTCTGCAAAAGATTTTGTCTCGAAATCTGAGAGGATATCCTTGTACCCTGTCAAGTGCTTTGATGCACCACTATCTACTAACCAAGTTTTTGGCCCCATGGAAACTGAAGTGGATAAAGCAGAAAACAAATAATATTCTTTCCTATTTTCTTTCTCATTAGAAGGACTTTTATGATTTCTTTTGGATTCATCATCCTCAGCAGTTGAGGCATGATGTTTCCCTTTCCTAGGATATTTCTTTCTAAACCAACAATCTTTAGCAAAATGACCCAACTTATTACAACTAAATCATTTAATCTTAGATGTATCAATATTCTTTCCTTTGAATGTACCCTTGATGTTTGAATTCCATTGAGAGCCTTTATGGAAAGTGTCTTTCTTCTTTCCCTTGAATCTTGATGCTAAAGCTGAGTGCTCTTCTTTCATTGGCTCGCTCCTGGTAGCTATGCGACTCTCCTCCTGGAGGCAATCATGCCATAACCTCTCAAATGTGGGCTGAATCTCTCTCCCACTTACACTAGCTAAGAAGGTATCCCATGAAGAACGAAGACCGTCAAAAATGGCATGCACTAAATCATCATCGTCCACTATCACCCTTGTGACCAAAAGTTTATCTCTGATCTGGGCTATCCTGGAGCAGAAAGATGCCACCAATTCATCTTTCTTCATCTTCAAATACTTAAGATTGTTCTTAAGTGTCCTCTTCTGACTTGGAGCATGTTTCTCATACAGATTCACCAAGGTATCCATACAGTCCTTGGAAGTCATCAACAAAGTCATTGCAGACATTATACTATCTTTGACTGAGTCAAAGATGATTCACTTGGCCTTTGCTTGACTCTTCCTGAAGGCATTTCTTCCTACATTATTCGTAGGTTCCTCCACCACTGTGGTAACATACTGGTCAAGATCATGCTCTTACAATATATTTGTTATACGGATCTTCCACACATTATAGTTGGTAGCTCCTTCGAGCCTATCTTCGGCCCTGACGGAAATGGAGGATGCCATGGTCCTCACATTGGAAACTTAATCAATCTCGCTTGGATCTGTGTGTACATGTTTTTTCACTTCAACACATTTAACACACCCTAAGCTATGATACCATGTTAAATTATGAGCTTGATTTCTTATGTAGATTAATTCTTTTATTTTCTTCAATACWTTGATTCCAGCTTAATACACTTCATAATTTCAAATCATAATCGAATATAAATAATTATGTAGATAGGTAAACATGCATATCAACAACACATATACCCTGGGAAAACCCTGTACAGGGAGAAAAACCCCAGCAAACAATATTCCTTTATTGAATTAATAATGTAAGATCTCTTACAAATATCCACCATGAATGTACTTCTCTCAAAGAGCTTTCCAAGATGACTCTGACCTGACAAAGACTTACAAGACCTTGTTGAAATACACCTTTGATATGTTGCCTCTTTATCATTGATATGCTCCTCTATCACTTCACCCTCAACCTACATATGAAAACTTTGTTTCAAAATTGTGTTGCAAAATTGTGTTGAGGAGAGGGTTCAACCTCTTCTTATATAGGCTGAAGAGGGGAAGATGAGAAGCTCGAAATAGTAACCTGATTGCATGCATTAGTCATAACTCAGATTCATACTTTAGTTTGAACTTAGAACTAGACTTGAGATTGGTTACAACTCAACATTACACTTTAGTTCGAACTTAGAACTAGACTTGAGACCGACATGCTTTAGTTCAAACTTAGAACTAGACTTAATACTTTAGTTGCAACTCAACATTACACTTTAGTTCTAAGATAGAACTAGACTCAAGACTTTAGTTGCAACTCAACATTACACTTTAGTTCTAGACTCAAGACTTTAGCTGCAACTCAACATTACTAAAATAGAACTAGACTCAAGACTTTAGTTGCATCTCAACATTACACTTTAGTTCTAACATAGAACTAGACTCAAGACTTTATTTACAACTATTGACAAGGCAATTCGAAATTCTCTTCATGGTGGATAATGTTTACACATTCCAATGCACTAGATCAATACAATTACATCATTTGCAATATTAGGAATACCGTTTGTTTCTATCTCATAGGAGTTTTACATTCAACCTAACTTTTGCTAGATACCTTGACTTTTGGTCATGGCTCACAAGGTTTGACTAGGCTCATAGAGGTTGTATGTCCCCCCTAGCTTTTGCACTAGTTCATCTATGCTCACAGAGGTTGTACGTTCCCCCTTACGTTTGCACTAGATTGTCTATGCTCACAGAGGTTGTACATTCCCCCTGACTTTTTCATTAGACTCACATGGCATCTCGTTCGTCCTGACTTTTGGTTTGACTCACAGAGGTTTTCCATTCCCCCTGGCTTTTGTCAATACCTCACAAGACTGGTTGATTCTCTAAATCTCCTTGGCTAGCCTCAAGGTGCCCCATATGGCCTCTCATTGGAGAATGACTGTCGATGTTGCCAAATTTAACATATTCAACCAATACCTAGATAAATTTGTGCTCTTTTTTATCTATGATATTTTAGTTTATTCAAAAACTGAAGAATAATATGAACATCATCTAAAAGTAGTACTACAAAATTTAAGAGAACATAAGTTATATGCTAATCTTGATAAGTGTGACTTCTACCAAAGAAAGATACAGTATTCAGGGCATGTAATATCAGAAGATTGTATTGCAGTGGACACAGAAAAGATTAAAGCCATTATGGAATGACCTATTCCTAAAGATGTAGTAGACTTAAGGTCATTTATGGGGATTACCGATTATTACCAAAGGTTTATCAAAGGATTTTCTAGAATTATGTATCTGATTACATCACTACAAAAAAAGGGAATAAAATTTAATTGGTCGCAAAAATGTCAAGACAATTTTGATAATCTAAAAGGATTGTTAACTACAAAACATATCCTAAAAGTAGTAGATCCATATAAATACTTTACAGTTTGCATAGATGTTAGTAAAGATGGATTAGGAGGTGTTCTAACACAATATGGACACATCATCTGTTATGAATCATGTAAATTAAAAGAACATGAATGAAACTATGTAACTCATGATTTAGAGTTAGCAGTTGTGATTCGTGCATTAAAAATGTGGCATCATTATTTAATGGGAAGAAAATTTCTTCTACTAACCGACAATAGTGGTGTAAATAATTTGTTTAGTGAACCAGATCTCAATGCAAGACAAGCGAGATGGTTGGCCTTTCTAAGTGAGTTTGATTTTGAAGTACGACACGTCAAGGGTAAGAAAAAAAAAGTTGCAAATGCACTAAGTAGGAGGATTAGTGGGATTTATGAAATATTTATCAGCAAAGCAGAAAATAACATCGAGCATAAGGTAAAATCTACGAGCAGTGATGATAAAAATTACATCAAAACAACAACATAATTGCAAGGAAATGCAGAAAATATGAATAAAACAGATCTGAGTATAGATATAAATGGGTTGTTAAGGATCAAAGACAGGTTATATGTAATTAACTCTATTGATTTAAAGATGAAAATTCTTGATGAGCTGCACAAAAAGTCATATTCTGGTCATCCAGGATACCAAAAAACAATAACAACATTAAGGAAATAGTTTTATTGGCCTAACATGAAAAATGAAAGAACTAATTATTTGTCTAAATGTTTAGATTGTCAATCGGTAAAGGCTAAGCATCAACATCTGGCAGGACTGTTACAACCTCTTCCTATACCCGAATGGAAATGGAAAATTATTTCGATGGACTTCATCATAGGTTTGCCTAAGACTCAAAGAAAAAATAACTCAAATATGGTAGTGATTGATAAACTAAGTAAATATGCACATTTTATACATGCGAAATATACTTACATGCAATATCCCCAAAAATAATTAATTATTAAAGTATGTGTGCACTTAGGAATAAATTTCTATTTTTGGAAAATTCATATTTGGAAAAATTATTGCCATTTATGGCAAATCTGAATTTGAAATTTGATTATTTGTAATTAATTATTGTGACTGTTGGGAAAAGATTTTATTTGCCCAACTAACTCTTTGACTGTGACACATGTAAAAGACAAATCTTTTTATATATTAATTGTTGAAGGACAAATTGAACAACCAGGTTGAAAACAGTTGACCATGACTCCATGAGTGGGAAACAGGCTTGAGTTACCTCAGGGATGAATTTTACAAGTGGAAAATGAGGAATTTGACCACTAGCAGCCCCTGAAAAATCATGGATTTGTAAAGCTGCGAAAATTCCCAATGAGGGAAAAATACCTAGGCACAAGATGATCAGGATATACAACATATGGGAGAAGGCAGTACGCTTCTTAGTTTGTTGGAGAGAGGATATCACTTGTTGTTATGAAAACTGTTTAGTGTGAGGCAAGGGGATTTTTCAAATTTGAAAGGAGGACTGTAGCAAAAGAAGATCATTGGAATTCGCCCTTATGTACTCATGGTCAAGCTAGGGGGTGAACTGAGGCAAGTAATTTGGTTGTTTTGTTCTATGGTTGGGTGGAACTTGGATGTTCCATTTGTGTTCCAGCATATTACTCAGATATGTACATCTACTTATTTTCTTGTTGAATGTTTTGTTAATTATTAGCTGATAGAATGAAATGGTTATAGGATAATTATCTTACAGTTTTATTATACTCATTGAGATAATAAAGTTTTTATGAGTTTTAATTGCTAATGCAGTTGAGTTATATATGTATAGATAGTAATATATGCATATGTTTGACTAGGCATAAAGAATGTCAGAACTGCTCTTTGTGTTATGGAAATTTACAAGTGAATATGTGCTTCTATAGAGGATAATTGTGTGTACTTTCATGTATCCATATAGATATATTTATGTACATAAATATACATGTAGAATACCATTTCAGTCTTTGTACAGGTACCATAGAACATAGATAAAGAAAATAACAATCCTCCCTTTTGAAAGGAAATTACATTTTATACATATGATGGTCCATAAAAAAATAGAGATTTAATAGTCTACATAATACATGATACCACTGTTGTTGTAAATTTTGAAATCGTATTCAAATGGAGTTTCTTTTACAACTGTGTATTCCATTAAAGAAGCAAATTACAAATAATCATTTTATCCATGAAAACCTGATTCAAAATTATCACTGAAGAGTACCCTAGGGTAAGAACCCTGTAGCACTAACAAACAAAACCTGAGAAGTTTTAAATTAAATGTCAAGATTTGGAACTCTAATACCTTTTCAAGTAAGGCAATCCCTTCGATATGTTTTCCCTCGAAGTGATTAATCCTACAAGGGGAAAATTGACATATTTAGTAAACTGTCTTAAAGTAATCAAACGAAATTAAATATTAAATATTTATCAAATGAAAATTACTTATCTTATAGATGGCATGGATGCAATTCCCCACCGGCATTGAAGAGACGATCTTTCCACAGTCTGAAGGGGAGGAGTGGACCCAGAAATGGCTGATGGGTACCCTCGCAAGGAAAACAGGGTCCCATCATTAGTTTTGTAACCTAAAAGAATCTAACTTAATGCTCCATAATGAAAACAAGTAATTAAAATGGTGCTAAACATTTAGTATTTTTCATAACCAAAATAATAAAGTTCACACAGTAAAGTCGCATGACCCACAGAGGCGTATCCTTCCCAATTCGGGACTACCCACAAAGTTTGTGGGACATTTCTTCCATAAATATTAAAACTTACGAGTTTCTGATTAAAAAATAAAACAAGAACAGAAGTATAAACTGAACTTAAAATACGTATTACGAACCTACGGTGATCTTTCCTTTCCATCAAGTACATTCTGACCAATAGAAGAGAATTATATGGGATTCTGGAGGTATCCCATTTAATATTTTATATTATGCAGGAGAAGTGCAGATAGACAAGTTTATACAAGCATAAATGATAATGAAAGATCGAGGTCATGGCCTAACTACATACCGGAAAACCCTTAATATTTTATGGGAAAAAATCTTGAACCAGAAGGTTAAATCGCCTATATAAAATTCAGAAAAGTCTCGAATGAAAACCATGAACAAAAGGTGTTTACACTCACTAGAAAAGCTAATATTGTAAACCTCCACGATTTACCCAATGGAGATATACCACATAGAGCGTGGATGTAAAGATTATTCAGATATTAAGTGACAACAAAAAGGAAGAACCTCAAACCCAGAAGCCATAGGGGACAGTTACAGAGGCAGTTACGAACACGACTAATATTTATAAACTACCACTTCTTATTTTCAGAATAACATAAGCAATAGGGATGTTCTTGGGGTTACCTGGTATAGAAGGAAAACCAATTGGTCACGCGCCTCCCTTTTCCTTACACAGAGCAGGACCACTCCAATTCGTTGGCCATACTTCCAGAGGAACATTGTAGGGTTAATGTTGGGGCATTTTAAAAAAAATACACAGAGCCAAAGGGAAACAAATACATTAGTTACCGAGAAAAACTTCACAGTGTAGAGTAATGGTTATAGGATGCTCGGGTACTCTAGCCATGTGAATAAATGAATATGGAGTGCCCACATTGGACACGATAACCTAACAACCAATACATTGTATAACCCTCTTAATTATCGACGAGGGAATTGATGTGTTTATGGATAGACTTAACATCACCCTTAACCTAGCACAACTTAATGCATTTAGTGTTGGGCCATGTCACCAAGTCTAGTGGGATTTCATGCTAAATAGTTAAGATTTAATATTGGGTTAAGTGCGCTAAGAGGCTTAGGGTTACGACCTATCACGCCTAACTGGATGCCAACCCTTTAAACACTAAACAATTTAATATTGAGCCACCCTTTGTTACAACTATCATATACCAAGTTCGAGTAGTTACCATGTCAAATTTTTTAAAGTGAAATCTGATGAGATATGACCATTAAATATAATAGTTAGAATGTGTATACAATAAGGTTAAGGGGATATTTAAGTGGACATGTTTTATTTATACCAACATTAAGAACCTTGTGCGGTGAATGTATTACCTTCCATAACGATCACAAAGGAGTAAGGCTACTGTGTATGAATATATATATAGGTACGATATATCTATCTATGTAGATATGAGGTGAGGATTTTATATCCCATCATTCCAAACAATCCTTATACATGTGATATAAGAGAATAATGATATAAACTTAATATATGGGATTATTTCTGGTAAGCCTACAAGTACTCATATATTGGATACAAAGTGGAAGGTGCTAAGTCTTGATTTAAAAGTAGATCTTTTGGTAAAACCACTGTCCTAGATCCTTGTGATAAAAGTAGAAACCATGTTAGGATAGGGTTACTATAGCCCTTTATGGACACATTAAGACTTACAGGTCCACTTTGATTTTACAGTTTCGTGAATAGTCTAAACACTAGCCTATTATGTTCAAATGTTGAGTGTACTGAACAATTTTCGCATGTACTGAATTATGTTAATAGGCACGACTTCACTTAGAAAAGTTAACTATCTTGTTATTAGTTGCTTGTAACTATGAATAGGTATATGCCGTATTCCGATAGCAACAATAATAGTTTTAAACTTTATCCAATATATCAAAGTAAAGAAGTTTTAATGCACCTAACAAAAAAAAAAATTATTATAAATTTGGGGTACATTACATATGGTATCAGAGCAGAAGGTTACAGCACTTGGACCTTAGAGCATGGCCAAAATTAGTTTAGTACATTTTATCGTGTTAAAGGAAAAACTAACAAAAATGTTTATTGTTACAAACATTAAATTTGTGTTCCATTGTTATAATGGCAGCATAGAACGAAGAGGAGATCATACTTGAGGAGAATCCTAATCAAGGATCTCCTAGAAAGCCTAGGGAAAATAGTGAAGGAAGTTCAGCCACCCAGGTTCTGGAAACAATGAAGAACCTTATCGTGGAGATGCAAGCATTCAAGACAGATAATGAGAAACTAAAAAAGGCACACAAAGACCAACAAGAGATAAATGAAGTGTTTTTACGCAGTATCGTAACAAAGAAGAGTCCAAAAGACAACAACAAGGATGAAGAGGTTAGCAAAAGTGCCTCCAAAAACTATGTTCCTGAAACAAAAAATGAGAATAGTTCTTCCGAAGGCACACCAATAACAGAAAATAAAAAAGCCATAGGAAGGAAAAGAAAACAGGTGGACCACCTGGAGGGTGAATTCAAGAAGATCAAACCTTTCACCTTTGATGAAGAATCCAGGACAGGGGAGGAGGTTGAAGTATGGTTACTGGATATAGAAAAATATTTCTAGATTTATAATTATTCTAGTACCATGAAGGTCAGAATGGCCATTTATAACATGAAAGGAAAGGAGAGTCTCTGGTGGAAGGACTTGAAGTTGGCCAAGGGTTTAAAGGACAAACATATGGAATGGTCAGACTTCAAGAAATACTTCAAGAAACAGTATTTATCATAAATTTATTATGAAAGAAACACCAAAGAATTTTATGAGCTAAGACTTAGACAAATGACTATGGACGACCTGATAAACAAGTTTCTTGAATTATTAAAATTTTTTCCATACATCAGGGAATACAAAGCAAAAATCCAGCGATTCCCAAGCTGCCTACCACATAACTGTAAGGACAGAATTGAATTTGACAATCCCAAGACCTTAAGCGAAGTTTTTAGAAAGGCCTGGATGTGTTATGATCAATACCAACAACAGTTTGAAATTCCCAAGGCTTGGAAGGACAAGAAACAAGACAAAATGAATCAGCGAAAGAAAGGATTCCAACCAACCCCTTTCCGAAATGTGGCAAATAATTTCCAAAGAAAATATTTTCATTCCAATAACCAGAAAACCCAAGGGGGAGCTAGACAAGTTAATATGGGGACCAAGAAATTTGGGGACAGCCCCAGGGAATCGTTAAAATATTGGGAGTGTGGAGAACCTCACTTAAGTAGGAATTGTCCACATTTAACTTCTGCAGCAAGGAACGTAGTTCATAACCTGCAAGAGGCCTCTATAGTGGGAGATGTGGGCAGAAACGTGGACAGAATTAATGCAGCTCTAGATGGCCGACAAGATGATCACCAATCCACCATAGTGGAAATTAAAGGTACAATTAATAAAAAACTTATTTCTATTTTAATTGACCCAAGAGCTACTTTGAATTATGTTATACCTGGTTTATTTGATTCAAACAAGCTTAATAAAGTAAACCGTGCTAAATCTAGGTTAGTGAAGATAGCAACAAGGACTAAGAGAAAAGTAACATATTTCATTTCTAAATGTGAACTCAATTTAGATGGCCAAAATACAAAGTTAAATCTCAATATTTTACCTTTTGGATCTTACGATATAATAATTGGAATGCACTGGTTAGAGAAACATAAAGTAATTTTCGATTGCTATGGAAAATTACTTACTTACAAAGACAAAAACAACACAGTTAGGACAATACAAGGCATCAGAAAACCAGTCTCAGTTAGGCATATTTCATCCATGCAATTTAATAAGTGCATGAGTAAATGTTGTAGGGTTTATGCTATTCAAGTGACAAATCTATTAGAAAATGAAGATAAACCCATCTTAGAAGACTTTACCATCTTGCATGAGTTTGGAGATTTAATTGTGGACGAAATACCAGAACTGCCTCCAAGGAGAGAGATAGATTTCTCCATCGTTCTTCTTCCTGGATCAACCTCGATATCTAAGGCACCCTATAGGATGTGTTTACCCAAATTAATAGAGATGAAAATTCAGCTACAAGAACTGTTGGACAAGGAATACATCAAACCAAGTGTCTCGCCTTGGGGAGCATGAATCATTTTCTTTAAAATGAAATATGGGACTTTAAGATTATGTATTGATTATCGACAATTAAACAAGATGACTATTAAGAACAAGTATCCTCTACCCAGAATTAACGATCTGTTTGACCAAGTGGGAGGGGCAAAGATTTTTTCTAGGTTATATTTAATATCTGGTTATCACGAGGTCAAAATAAAGGATGAAGATATAAGTAAAACATCGTTTAGAATGAGATATTGACATTATGAGTTTGTTGTTATTACGTTTTGTCTTACTAATGCACCAACAACCTTTATGTGTTTAATGAATAGCATACTCAATCAATATTTGGATAAATTTGTTTTGGTATTTATTGATGACATTTTAGTTTATTCGAAAACAGAAGAAGAACACGAAGAACATCTAAATATAGTATTGCAGACCTTAAGGAAACACAATTTGTATGCAAAATTTGACAAATGTGACTTCTACCAAAAGAGAATACAGTACTACCTATACCATGTAATATTTGAAGAAGATATTGCAATTGACCCAGAGAAGATAAGAGCCATCATGGAATGGCCTATCCCTAAAGATGTGGCGGACATCTAGTCATTCATGGGAATTACTGGGTACTACCATAGATTTATCGAGGGGTTATCTAACATTGCATACCCAATCACATCCCTACAGAAAAAGGGGACAAAGTTTACTTGGTCACAGAAATGTCAAGACAATTTTAATAAGTTAAAAGAACAATTAACTACAACACCTATTTTAAGGGTAGAAGACCCTAATAAATACTTTGCAATTTGTGTGGATGCAAGAAAAGAAGGCTTGGGAGGTGTCCTAACTCAAGAAGGACACGTTATTTTTTAGGATTCATGAAAAATAAAAGAGCATGAATGAAAATACATCACACATGACTTGGAATTAGCAGTTGTAATTCATGCGTTAAAAATGTGGTGATATTATTTAATGGGCAGAAAATTTTTGTTGCTAACTGATAACAGTGGTTTGAAATTCTTATTCAGTCAACCATATCTTAACGCAAGGCAAGAAAGGTGGTTGGCCTTCTTGAGTAAATTTGATTTCGAAATAAGACACATCAAGGATAAATGAAACAAAGTTGCATATGCCTTAAGTAGGAGAAGTAATGGACTATTTGAGATAAGTATTAGCAGAACAGAAAGAGACATTGAACAAAGGATAAGATCGACAAGTGGTAATGACGAAAAATACATCAAAACAGTAGCAGATTTACAAGGTGATGTAGAAAATTTGGACAGAACAAATCTGAGTTTGGATAGAAATGGACTATTAAGATTCAAAAAAAGAATGTACATTCCAGATTCTGGTGAATTAAAGCTAAACGTTTTGGATGAAGTGCACAAGAATCCATATTCTGGTCATCCGAGATACCAGAAAATGGTAACAACATTAAGGAAGTTGTTTTATTGGCCTAAAATGAAAGGTGAGACAGTTGAATACTTATCTAAATTCCTATATTGTCAACTGGTGAAGGTTAAACATCAACATCCATCCGACCTGCTACAACCTCTACCTATACCAGAATGGAAGTGGGAGACTATTTCACTGGACTTTTTCACAAGTTTGCCTAAAGCTCAAAAGAAGAATGATTTGATTATGGTAGTAATTGATAAAATTAGTAAGTATGCACATTTTATTCCTATGAAATCTACTTATAAATATATTAACATCACTGAAATATTTATGAAGAAAATATTTAGATTGCATGGTATTCCTAAAATGGTGATTTCGAATAGAGATGTCAAATTTGCATCAATGTTTTGGAAAGAATTTTTTACAGGGTTGAATACTAACCTGAATTTAAACATGATCTACCATCCACAAACGGATGGGCAAACTAAACAAACGAACTAGATTGTGGAAGATATGTTATGAATGTACGTAAGGAAGAAAACAACTAAGTGGGAGGAATACCTACACTTAGTGGAATTTGCATACAATAATGGTTATCAGACGTCGACTAAGATGATATCCTATGAAGTATTGTACAACAGAAAGTGTACAACTCCGATTAGTTGTGTTAACCCAGTTGACAAACTCATGATCGGACCAGAAATGCTCTAGGAAATGGAGAAAATGGTAAGAAATGTACAACAAAATTTAAAAGAGGCACATGACAGACAGAAAATCTACGCATATTTGAAAAGGAGACACCAGGAATTTCAATTTGGAGACCGCGTACTTGAAATTCAAAACAAGAAGAAGTTCATTGAAGCTAGGAAACTGTTCAAAATTGGTGCCCAGATTTTGTGGCCCCTTCAAGATCTTAGCTCAAATTGGAACTGTGGCATATCGACTTGCAGTCCCTGCAAATTTAAAAGTTCATAATGTTTTTCAGGTTTCTTTGCTGAAAAATTATATTCATGATCCTACTCACATCATTGATTGGAACATGGTGCATGTGGAATCAAAAGGCGATTTCCAAGCGGAACCTCTTCTCATTCTGGACAAGAAAGAAATAGTACTATAGAATAGATCCATTGCCCAGGTAAAAGTGCAATGGAAGCACTTTAGTCTTGAGGAGGCCACTTGGGAATTGGAGGAAGATTTATAGAAATATTATCCAACCCTATTGTGAGAGAGGAATGAACATTGAGGATAGTGTTGTACTGAAGGGGGAGAGGATGTAAGATTCCCAAAAATAATTAATTATTAAAGTATGTGTGCACTTAGGAATAAATTTCCATTTTGGGAAAATTTGTATTTGGAAAATTGTTGTCATTTATGGAAAATCCAAATTTGGAATTTGATTATTTGTAATTAATTATTGTGACTATTGGGAAAATATTTGATTTTCCCAACTAACTCTTTGACTATGACAGATGTAAAAGACAAATATTTTTATATATTAATTGTTGATGAACAATCAAAACAACTAGGTTGAAAACAGCTAACCATGTCTCAATGAGTGGGGAACAGACTTGAGTTACCTCAGGGCTGAATTTTACAAGTGGAAAATGATGAATTTGACCACTAGAAGCCCCTGAAAATCAGGTATTTGTAAAGATGCAAAAATTCCCAAGGAGGGAAAAATACCTAGGCACAAGATGCTCAGGATATACAACATATGGGAGGAGGAAGGATGCTTCTTAGTATGTTGGAGAAAGGATATCACTTGTTGTTATGAAAATTGTTTAGTGTGAGGCAAGGGGATTTTTCAGATCTGAAAGGAGGACTGTTGAAAAAGAGGATCATTGGAATTCGCCCTTATGGACTCATGGTCAGGCTAGGGGGTGAATGGAGCAAATAATTTCGATGTTTTGTTCTACAGTTGGGTGGAACAAGGTTGTTCCATTTGTGTTCCAGCATCTTAATCATATATGTACATGTACTTGTTTTCTTGTTGAATGTGTTGTTAATTATTAGTTGACATAATGAAATGGCTATAGGATAATTATCTTACAGTTTGATTATACTCACTGATTAAAGATAAGAAATATATTGTGTGTTTTAATTGCTAATGCAATTGAGTTATATATGTATAGATAGTAATATATGCATATGTTTGACTAGGCATAAATAATGTCAGAGTTGTTGTTTTTGTTATGGAAATTTACAAGTGAATATGTGCTTCTATAGAGGATAATTGTGTGTACTTTCATGTATTCATATAGATATATTTATCTACATAAATATACATGCATAATACCATTTCAGTATTTTTACATGTACCATAGAACATAGATAAAGAAAATAACAACCCTCCCTTTTGAAAGAAAATTACATTCTATACATATGATGGTCCATAAACAAATAGAGATTCAATAGTGTACATAATACATGATACCATTGTTGTTGTAAATTGTGAAATCGTATCTAAATGGAATTTCTTTTACAACTGTGTATTCCATTAAATAAGCAAATTACAAATAACCAGTTTATCCATGAAACCCTGATTTAAAATTATCATAGAAGAGTACCCTAGGGTAAGGACCCTCTACCACTAACAAACATAACCTGAGAAGTTTTAAATTAAACGTCAAGATTCGGAACTCGAATACCTTTTCAAGTAAGACGGTCCCTTAGATTTGTTTTCCCTCGGGGTGATTAATCCTGCAAGGAGAAAATCGACAGATTTAGTAAACTGTGTTAAAGTAATCAAACAAAATTAAATATTAAATATTTAGCAAATGAATAGTACTTAGGTTATAACTGGCATGGATGCAATTCCCCACCGCCATTGAAGAGATGATATGTCCACAGTCTGAAGGGGAGGAGTGGACCCAGAAATGGTTGATGGGTACCCTCGCAAGGAAAACAGGGTCCCATCATTAGTTTCATAACTGGAAGGAATCTAACTTGATTCTCCAGAATGCAAACAAGTAATTAAAAAAGTACTAAACATTTAGTATTTTTCATAACTAGAATAATAAAGTTCACACATTAAAGTTGCATGACCCACAAAGGCATATCCTTCCCAATTTGGGATCACAAACAAAGTTTGCAGGACATTTCTTCCATAAATATTAAAACTTACAAATTGTTGATTAAAAACTCAGACAAGAACACAAGTATAAATTGAACTTAAAATATGCATTACAAACCTACTGTGATCTTTCCTTTCCTTCTGTTAGCACTATGTAATTTTCCCAAGGCTATGAGGCAGTCACAGAGGCAACATGAAAACCGCTTCGAGTCAGGGATCTAGCCTTACGAGACTCAGAGAGGGATCTCTCTATCTGATATAACTTTGTTGGAAGAGGATATTAGGCTAGCTATGCAGAATAGGATACGTTCTTGGAGTTTTCTGGTTGAGACAGCAAAAGAAGGCCATTGGGCTATGGGGTCAATTCATAAAGTTAGAGATCAAATAACAGTTTATAAGAAGTCTTTTCATAGGGAAAGATAATGAAACTATTGGATTCTTTGGGAATAAGCGATGGATTATCAAATAAGGTGAGATTATCAATCACAGTAAAGAAGAATTTAAGAATTTCTTCACCACAACATCAGAAGACAAACATTTAGATTTTTCAAAAGTTAGAAAACAGGGTATGCGCAGATAAATCCTATAACTTTAACTTTTTTTAAAAGATAAGACAGATAGCACAATGATAACAACGGCAGATACACATTCAACGACGAGGGAAAAACTTCACCAATAGCTAACATACAAGAATCCTGTGAGACATTTCTTTATATTTCTGGAAAATCTCTGATAGAAGTTGCAGTGCTCCCAGCCTGCCTGGGCGTGAAATCAACAACCCTTACATTAAAATTCATCTCTGAATAAATGGGGGATATACCCCAACAAGTTTTGAGAGTCGGTTGTAACCACCTTGGCCAAAAATAGCCACCAATCCCACAAAATTTGGACATGTCTGCCATGAAAGACGAACCGGTTTTCTGCGAAAAAGGGGTCCGAACAAACGTGTGTTTCTCTTCAATGATGAAACTTGGGAAAAAAATGAAGGATTTTATTGTAGATGGGCATGTGATAGACAAAGATCTCCTTCTTTTTCTCCAAATTCGTCCCCAGCTGGCCGTAACAAATTCGTCCCCAGCTGGCCGTAACAGTGCCCGCAAAATCAGGACTGTAGCAGAAAAGAGGAAATCTGGAAAAAAGGGCCTCGAAGATGGCTTCGATTCTCCCTTCTCGTAGCACCATTGAAAAAATGGAGAGAGGTTTTTGTTATTCATGTTGTGATAAGAAAAAAACTCTCTCGGATTTTTAAAATCCATCTTCATTTTCCCCGAATCCGTTTTGAAAGAAGACATAGTGAAATAGACAAAAATGGCAAAAAAAAAAAAAGGAAAAGCGGTTTTATTTTTGGGAACGCGGTATTCCNGGATGGGGGGTGGTATTGGAAACTACCTCATTCCGGACCCCCCCTCTCGTTAAACTCCGGATGGTGAGGGGGGTTCCGAAATTTTTAAGGACCGTTTGATTTAAAATTTTAATGTGATGAATGTACAGGAGTTGGGACGTGAGGTATGTGGATTTTTGGGTGGGGTAGACTTAGGATAGCGTAAGGTTTTCTTTTTTTAAGTTTTGTTTTTTTAATTTTTTATTATATGTTTTATATTATATTTAATATATGTTTGTTTAAGCTTGGTTTTTGTTTTAATATGTTTCGTTTATGTTTTTATTTAAATTCTTTTATATTGTATTTATTATATTTTATTTATTATGTATGTTTATTATAATATGTTTTGTGTTATTATGTATATTTTATATATTTTTTATTAATTTGTTTTATTTAATATTTAATTAATCCTAATTACTAACCTAGTTATTAATACTAACTTAATTAATTAACAATTTATTAATTATTAACATGCTAACTCAATTGTTAATTAATTAATAATTAATTTATTATTATTAACAGGTTTAATCATGACTATTAACCTAATGTTTTATATCCTAAGTCTGTTTATTCATGGAGGGGTAAGATTGGCAAAGGGGTGTAGTCGACTCGACAAAGGACAAGGGGGTGAGGGTGTAGCGACAGATGATGGATGCAGAAAAGGTGATGGAGGATCGGGCGCAATGGACGGATGACACGTTGGGGCAGGGCCCGCCAAAGAAAAATGCCTCATTCCGGACCCCGCCCCCCCCCATCGTTAAAGGAAGAACGATCAGAGGGGTCCGAAATCGCCTGTAGACCATCCATCTGCGTGCCTCCATGACAACCGTAGATCTGTGCGCACTTTTTAATCACCATTACGGACCCCCCCCCCACCATTAAAAGCAGAACAGTCGAGAGGGTCTGGAATCCACTGTCAACCGTTGATTTACGCGCCGCTAGATTGACCGTCAATCTAAGCGTGTTCTTTATTCTCCAGGCGCGAATGTAGTATACGAGGAAAAACTTAGGCTTAGTGACTTTTTGAGGGTTTGGTGCACTGCTTCCCTTGAAAATAATTATTAGAGATGAAATATTATTTGCAAACCTATACACCCAGAGTGAAAAATTTCCAGTCAACAGATGATCCTATGAATCATAGGGTTATAACATTTTCAAGGACAGTCTGATGAATAAAAGAGAATTAGATGGGATTATGGACATATCCCATTTACTATATTCTTTTATGTAGGAGAAGTAAAGATAGACATGTTTATACAAGCATACACAATAAGGAAAGATCGAGGTCAGGACCTAACTACATGTCGACAAACCCTTAATATTTTATGGGAATAAATCTTGAACCAGAAGGTTAAATTGTATGTATAAACTTCAAACAAGTCTCAAATGAAAAACATGAATAGAGGGTGTTTACACTCGCTAGAAAAGATAATATCATAAACCACCACGATTTACCCAATGGAGATATACCACACAGAGCGTGGATGTAAATGTTATTCAG
Source organism: Picea mariana (assembly GCA_032191745.1). Classification (NCBI taxonomy): domain Eukaryota; kingdom Viridiplantae; phylum Streptophyta; class Pinopsida; order Pinales; family Pinaceae; genus Picea; species Picea mariana. Next base: position 355,798 of record JASDQU010100863.1, read on the forward strand.
AGATTTAGTGACAACAAAAAGGAAGAACCTCAAACCCGGAATCCATAGGGGAAATTTACAGAGGCAGTTACGAACAAAACTAATATTTAAAAACTACCACTTCTTATTTTCAGAATAACATAAGCGATAGGGATTTTCTTGGGGTTACCTAGTATAGAAGGAAAACCAGTTGATCGCATGCCTCCCTTTGCCTTACATAGAGCAATACCACTCCAATTCGTCGGCCATACTTCTAGAGGAACATTTCACGGTTAACGCTAGGGCATTTTTACAAAAATACACATAGCCAAAGGGAAACGAATACATTAGTTACCCAGAAAACCTTCACAGTGAAGAGTAATGGTGATCGAATGTTTGGGTACTCTTTCCTTGTGAATAAAGGAATATGGCTTGCCCACATTGGACACAATAACCTAATAGCATGTACATTGTAGAACCCTCTTAATTATCGACCAGGGAATTGATGTGTTTACGGACATAATTAATATCTCCCTTAACCTAGCACAACTTAATGCATTTAGTGTTGGGCCATGTCACTAGGTCGGGTGGGCTTTCATGTTGAATAGTTAAGAGGTAATATTGGGTTAAGTGTGCTAACAGGCTTAGGGTTACGACTTGTCACGCCTAAATGGATTTCAACCCTTTAAACTCTAAACACTTGCATAATGAGCACCCTTTGTTACAATTGGCATATACTAAGTTCGAGTAGTTACGATGTCAAAGTTTTTAAAGAGAAATCTGATGAGATATGACCATTCTATATAATATTTAGAATCTGTATATAGTAAGGGTAAGGGGCTATTTAAGTGGACATGTTTTTATTTATACCAACATTAAGAACCTCGTGTGGTGAATGTATTACCTTTCATAACGATCGCAAAGGAGTAAGGCTAGTGTGTATGAATATATATATATAGATATATCTATCTATATAGATATGAGGTGAGGATTTTATGTCCCATTAATATTCCAAACAATCCTTATACATGTGATATAGGAGAATAATGAGAAAAACTAAATATATGGTGTGACATCCCTAGAAAAAAATTATTTTTGAATTCGAAAATTGTTAGGAAAATTATTCTGTTTTTGGTAAATTCGAATTTGGAAAAATTTTGCCATTTATGGCAATTCCGAAATTTGAATTTGGTAAATTGTAATTAAATTATTATGATTGTTGGGCAGAGATCTGATTTGACCCAACTAACTATTTGACTATGACACTTGTATGTAAATAGAATACTTTATAATTATTGCAGGAGGAAAAATGGAACAACCATATTAAAATCAGCTGACCATGACTCCATGAGTGGGGAACATGTTGGAACTACCTTAGGACTGATTGTTACATGTGGAAAATCAAGGATTTGGCCATTGGTTGTCCCTGGAAACCATGGATTTAGAAAGCTGTGAAAATTACGAAGGGAGGGAAAAAAGACCTAGGCAAAGATTTTGTTTGGATATATATGGCATATGTGAGGAGGGAGGACGTTGCCTAGTATGCGGGAGAAAAGAACTACTGAGTAATTGTTGTTATGAGCACTAATTTCTTAGTGTGATGCAAGGAGAAGACTATTGATAGAGGAAGACATTGTTGAAGAGAAGATTCCAAGTTTTCCCTCATGGATTCATGGTCATGCTAGAGGGAGAATCGGGCAAGTGATTTGGCTTCCCTCTTGTAAGGTTGGGAGGAACGTGGTTGTTCCCTTTGTTTTTCCAACAAACCAATTCAGATATGTTTCCTCTACCTTCCCTTATCACATTCGTGTCGTTGGAAATATTGCATACATTTTCTATTCTAGATGATTATTTTACTGTCGTATGTAATTACAGAATTGTAATAGATGATTTGTGTTGCTATTCTAGATGATTTTTTTTACTGTCGTATGTAATTACAGAACTGTTGTAGATGATTTGTGTTGCTATTCTAGATTATTATTTTGCGGTCATATGCAAATTACAGAATTGTTGTAGATTATTTGTGGTAGAAATAATTTTGTTTGACTAAATATTTTATCTATATGATCATAATATACTATCTATTGTAGGTACGACTATATCCATATGGTTTTATGTACGTTATCTATTGAAGAATCGTCTTCTCTATTAACATATATATACCTATATTACTACTATATGCATGGTCCATTGTAATCACATGACCAACGTATAAATGTATGGGTTTATATACAACATGTATTATCTGTAGTAGTAATGGAATTGAATCTGGACAACAAACCATATTACAGAACCACTGGAAACCAGTCATGACAACGACAAATCTAACCTTCATAAAATAATAGTTTAACCATGAAAATTCTTTTTAGGAGTATTATACTCATTAAATATTCAAAGTCTGTGGTGAAATTTCAATTGGCACAACCCTTAAAGAGATACGGAAACGAATCTGAGGAGTATTATACTCATTTATATTTGTACAGTATCGTAGTCATGGATTATATAATAAGACTATAAAAGCCATCGACTTCAACTATGCAGGAAAGATTTACTCTTGAAAACTTAAGTTAAAATAGATATATAGATATGCATATAATTACATATTTATACAGGAGTATATGCGTATAATAATTACAAGATCTACTCTAAATGAAAGAATTAATCATCGATTGACACAAGAAATTTACGAGTAAAGATTTCATTTGTAAGTATTCGAAACTAATTTTGAATCAATGTATAGTCTACCTTTTCCATGTTTTCACAATATGGCTATCTGTCTGGAATATCTCTACAAGTTCATTATACAGATACTAGCAAAGTAAACCTCAACAACAGGAAGGAAATTATAACATTCCTTTAACTAAAAATTAAATATCTATACATCTAATGATTTGGTCAATAGCCTTAAGCAAAGAACGTTGGAGTAATAACCCAACATCACCAGGATTTCTCCAAATCCCTCAAGAGTTTCTCTTACTGGAAACCAGAATACCTTTTTAAGAAAAACCTGAATTTGATCCAACGCCATGCCCACGTAGACCTACAAAGGAACGAAGCATTTAATTTAGTAACAAGATAGAGGTCATTCCAAAGCTCAAAATTCAACAAAACATACTAGATAATGAAGTTATCATTGGACATAAAACTTTTACTTATATTCAATTTTCCATAGGTAAGCTTCCAACCAAGTCGTGACCATTAATAGACATAAAAGAGAGGAGAGAACTCGATCAATCTGATGGGTACCCTTGCATCAAGCAGGGCCCCATCATTAGTTACAATATCTAGTACAAGAGTAGGGTTTTACAAGAAATATGATTTTGTAAATATACAGGAGTCCCAACACCGAGTCGAACAAACATTAATCAAAGGACGAGTATAATTTAGTCGTACAGAGAAACATACGAGTCATAGAGAATACATTAAAAGGAAATACAGTCAATACACAAACAATATGAGAATGCCTTTTTTCGTTTAAACATAGGAACTGGTTTCAAGGGAAAGAAAGTTTAATTAAACGTGGAGTAATAGATACACCCTTCTCCATATGGATGAACCACGACCAAGGAAGTACCAAGCTGCAAACTTTTATCTGTGGCATGATATAGGAATTTCGAACTCGAGAGGTATCGTTAATTCGGGATCTACAGAAGAAATTTAAGAATAGTATTCAGTCTTCTCTTGAGGGTTACGGGATATTGATGAGTGCGGTGTAGAGTCAAAATAAATCTTAGAGATGGGTAGACAGAGCTAGGTTAAGGAAACAATATTTGAACGTTACACAGAGAATACCCGACCACGACAGAGGACGTTGTCATAGCCTACCATCTGAGAGATCACTAACATAGGTAAAAACTAAATTGCAAATATAGTATGGCTCTCACCCTAACGAATTACTTCTAGAATGGAACCATGAATAAGTCTCGAAGAGATTCACTACCAAACAAGGATAAAACATAGTGAAGGAGAGTGGGAGATGACAAACATAAAGGAAAAACTACTTACGAAAAACCCTCGGAAGCACCAACAAAGAAAGAGAATGAAGTATCAAGCCCTTCGGGATTAGAACGGGTAGGAGTGAAATAAGTGGAGCTACTTTCCAGTAGCGAGGAAAAATAAAAAGTCCAGAGTTGTTTCTTTCGAGTCTTAATGATAAGGGAGAACTTGCTAATAGTCAAAAATGTTACAGTGATAGCATGAAACTTACCAAGAAAATTGGGTAAAATACGTCGCCTCCATCAAGGAAGCTTCCCAGTTGTCTTTCCCTTCACCAAGAAAATGGAGTCGCAAAGCCAAGTTTTTAGAGACCTTCTCATTACAGAAGTGAAACCACTATAGCCTAAAGAAACCTTACCACGTAGAATAAATGATACTGGTACGAGAGAGGGGTCGGGGCATGTGATGAAGGAGAAATGGCACATCCAAATTGGATGAAGGGTCAGGTGATGGCCTTGACTTTCGCACAAACCATGCCCCGTAAATGGCCTGGCCAAGGTTTAACTTTTGACAGACTAGTTCATGTCCTTCAATTTAATGGGTTACGGATTAAAGAAACGACTGTGAAATTAATGGAAGCTTTAACCCTAACTAACACTAACTCAATTACTACAATTTTTAGTTGGAGTTTCATATGGTATAGGTAGAGTAGATGAACTGCTAGCATGGGAAATTGGTTCTAGAATAATCCTTACTTCAAATTTTACTCGAGAGAAACTTACCCCAATCACTTCCTTATCGGTCGGAATTGTTTTCAAAGGACATGTTATTAATTCAAACCTTTGCAGAAGGGTATGACCTGACCCTTATCATTATCCTTATTGCACGATTTTTCTTTGATCAAGTGGGTTTTCAAGTTAATGTTACACATAAGGCTTAGGGACATAAGTTCCAAAAATATTTGGTAGTGGTGAGCCTATTATATGGATATATAAATTTTATATAGATATGAAAGTGAACATAATCTGCAGGACTGTAAGTAAGTCTTGGAACGCGGAGTATGCACATTTTGTAACATTGATTCAAAATTTTAAGTTGGGTAGTAAAGTTAGCCAATGACCGCCAAGGCTCTAGTAAACTTTAAAAGTTTAAACAATAAATAAAGGCCTACCTTCTTTTAATGGCGAATCCAATTAGGAATGAAAACTTGAGCAATTTTATTTTTTTTATAAAGAAATTGAGGTACATTACATATGGTATCAGAGCGAAAGTTACAACACTTGGACCTTGAACAGGGCCATCTTATTTACTTAAGCATATAATTATGTTCATGAAAAACTAATAAAACCTTTATTGTTACAAACAAAAAACCCTTTCTGTTTTGTGTTAATTATGGAAGCTCGGGATGATACATAAATCACAATTGAAGGAAATCATGAGCAAAGACCTCCTGGAGATCCAAGACAAAACAGTGATGGAAGCTCACCTACGGAAGTGTTGGAAATAATGAGGAATCTTGTTGTTGAGAAGAAAGTTTTCAAATCCGACAATGAAAAACTCAAGAAAGCACAACATGAACAACAAGAGATAAATGAAGTCATGTTGCGCAGTATAGTGATAAAGAAAATACCAAAGGACGATAACAATGAAGAAGAGGTCAACAAAAGGGCCTCCAATAACTATGGGCCATAAGCAGAAAAAGGAGACAGTTCATTTGAGGGTACGCCATCAGCTGAAGACAAAACAAAACCAGACAGAAAAAGAAAACAAGTAGACCACCTTGAAGGAGAATTTAAGAAAATTAAACCAGCTACCTTCGATGGAGAATCTAGAACAGGGGAGGAAGTTGAAGCATGGTTACTAGAAATCAAAAAATATTTCCAGATATACAATTAATCCAACAATATGAAGGTCAGAATGGTCATTTACAATCTGAAAGGAAAGGCCAGCATCTGGTGGAAAGATCTGAAGTTGGCTAAGGGATTAAAAGAGAAACAGATGGAATGGTCAGACTTCAAGAAATATTTCAAGAAACAATTCCTATCTGAAAGATACTATGAAAGGAAAAAGAAAGAAATTTATGAGTTACGACTTCCTCAGATGGCAATGGAGGATCTTATAAACAAATTCCTGGAATTACTAAGATTTGTACCTTATATCCGGAAGGACAAGGTAAAAATTCAATGGTTCTTAAGTTGTCTACCATAGTCCTACACGGAAAAAATTGAGTTTGACAACCCCAAGTCCTTGAGTGAAGTATTCAGGAAAGCACGAATGTGCTACAACCAATACAAATAGCGGGCAGAGTTTCCCAAAGCTTGAAAGGATAAGAAACATGATCGAATGAACCAGCAAAATAAGGGATACCAACCAGCTCCTTATCGAAATGTAGCAAAATGATTTCCTTGAAATACTTTCACTCCAATTACCCAAGTACACAACGCAATGGTAAACCACCAGTAAATCTTGGAACAAAGAAATTTGGGGACAGTCCCCGTGAACCATTGAAGTGTTGGGAATGTGGAGAACCTCATCTTAGGAGGAAATGTCCATGTTTAATTACAAAAAACAGAACTATTGTTCATAATTTGCAGGAAGATTTGATGGTGGGTGATGTAGGCAGAAGCCTACATCAGATAAATGCAGTCGTTGATGGTTGACAAGCTAACCACCAGTCCTCTGTGGTGTAAATAGAAGGTAAAATCAATAACACACGAATCTTTGTTTTAATTGATCTTGGAGCTAAGTTAAGTTATATAACTCCTGGAGTAGTAGTGTCAAATAAACTTAGGAGGATGAAACACGCAAAATCATGTCTGGTACAATTAGCAACATGAACTAAAAGGAAAGTGATTGACTTTATTTCTGATTTTGAATTCAGTTTAGAAGGTCAAAACATAAAAACAAATCTGAATATCTTGCCACTTGGATCTTATGATGTGATTATCGAAATGGATTGGTTGGAAAGGCACAAAGAAGTTCTAGATTTTTATAAAAAGACACTTAATTATAAAGACGATTATGACACTAATAGAACAACCCAAGGTATACCAAAACCTGTATTAGTTAGACAAGTCACAACAATGCAATTCAAGAAATGAATGAGAAAGGGTTGTCAAGTTTACGCCATCCAAATAACGAATCTGTTAGAAAAAAAAAAATAAGCCCAAATTGGAAGACTTTGTTGTCCTACGTGAATTCAGAGACGTATTTGTTGATGAATTATCTGAATTACCTCCTATAAAGGAAATAGACTTCTCCATAGACCTGCTACCTGGTTCAGCCCCTATCTCAAAAGCACCGTACCGAATGATTTTACCAGAATTGACAGAATTAAAAATACAATTGTAGGATTTATTGGACAAAGAGTATATCAAACCGAGTGTTTCACCATGGGGAGCACCAGTCCTCTTTGTGAAAAACAAAGATGGTACTCTAAGACTATGTATCGATTATAGATAATTGAACAAAATGACTATTAAGAACAGATACCCCTTACCTAGGATAAATGATCTGTTCGATCAAGTAGGTGTGTCCAAGATCTTTTCAAATTTGGATTTACGATCCGGTTATCATCAAGTTAGGATAAAATATGAGTACATAAACAAAACAACTTTTCGAACAAGACATGGGAACTACGAATTCGTAGTCATACCTTTTGAACTCACTAACGCACCAGCCACATTTATGTGTCTAATGAACAGTATCTTCAGCTAATACTTGGACAAGTTCGTACTATTTTGTATCGATGATATTATGGTCTATTCTAATACAGAAGAAGAACATGAAGAACACTTGAGAATAGTACTGCAAACTTTGAGGAAGCACAAACTATATGCTAAATTCGATAAGTGTGATTTTTACCAAAGGAAAGTACAGTACCTAGGACATGCAATTTCTGTAGAAGGCATTGCAGTCGACCTTGAGAAAATAAGAGTCGTCATGGAATGGTCGATACCTAAGGACGTAGTAGATATCTAGTCATTCATGGGGATCACCGGATATTATCGCAGCTTTATAGAGGGGTTTTCCAGAATTTCTTACCCTATCACGTCATTGCAAAAGAAAGGGACCAAGTTTAATTGGTCATAGAAGTGCCAAGATAGTTTTAACAAGTTGAAGGAATTATTGACAACCGCACCCATCTTAAAGGTAGAAGACCCAGATAAATACTTTATCGTCTGTGTTGATGTGAGTAAAGAAGGATTAGGTGGTGTCCTAACTCAAGAAGGACACGTTATTTGTTATGAGTCCTCAAAATTAAAGGAGCATGAGAAAAACTACGTCACTCGTGACTTGGAATTAGCAGTGGTAATACACACCTTAAAAATGTGGTGACACTACATAATGGGAAGAAAAATTATATTACTAATAGATAATAGCGGAGTGAAATGTTTGTTTAATCAGCTAGATCTTAATGCAAGCCAAGCAAGATGGCTAGCCTTCATGAGCGAATTTGACTTTGAGGTAAGACATATCAAGGGTAAGGAAAATAACGTAGAAGATGTCCTAAGCAGAAGAAGCCATGGGTTATTCGAAATAAATGTCAGTAGAGAAGAAAGTGATATGGGACAAAGAATAAGGACAACAAGTATTAACGATGAAAATTACACCAAGATAGTGAAAAAATTACAAAATACTACAACAAACTCAAACAAACCAGATTTGAGTATCAATAAAAATGGACTGTTATGATTTAAAAATAGACTTTACATACCAGATTTGACAGAGTTAAAGATAACAGTTTTTGATGAAGTGCATAAGAAACCGTATTATGGTCATCCAGGATACCAGAAAACGATAACAACACTTCGAAAACTATTTTTATGGATTAACATGAAGGGAAAAACAACAAAGTACTTGGCTAGGTGCCAAGATTGTCACCAGGTTAAGGCTGAACACCAACGTCCAACCAACCTACTAAAAATTCATAATGTATTTCATGTTTCAGAGACAAAGGAACACTATCATAATGGATGATAATTACACATGAAATGGCTCGAACAATGCTAATGGATTCCAAATTGACAGATATTTTTTGGACACATGCAGTGCATACAACAATTCACATTCAAAACAAAGTAATGCTCAGAAACAACAATGAAAAAACTCCCTACGAACTATGGAAATGAAGCATAAACAACAACCTCTAGATCAAGGTAACTCAAGGCAATATTTTATTAATTGAAATTTATGTTGATGATATTGTTTTTGGAAGTATTAATGAAAGGTTAAGCCAGAAATTTACAAAGGATATGCAAAATGAATTTGAAATGTCATTATTTGGAGAACTATCCTTCTTTATGGGTCTTCAGATATGCCATAGAAACCAATGAATTTTTTTTCTCAAACTAAGTATATCAGAGAAATGCTAAAGAGGTTCGAAATGGAAGATTGCAAACCAGTTACCACTCCTATGCAAACCAGTTGCAAGTTGAGAAAATATGATGATTCAAAATCTACAGACCATAGGAAATACAGGTCAATTATTGGTAACTTACTATATGTGACAACAACTAGACCAGATGTAATGCAGGCAGTTGGACAGGTGGCATGATTTCAAGCAGCACTAAAGGAATCACATCTCTTAGTAGTAAAGAGTATTTTCAGATATATCAAAAGAACAGAAGAGTTTGGATTATGGTATCCAAAAGGAAAGGATCTATCACTTAGTTCCTACACAGATGCAGATTGGGTAGGTTGCATTGATGATCAACGAAGCACCAGTGGACCAGTGTTCTACTTAAATATATAGGTTGAGTATGATGAGTCTATTCCAATCTATTTTGATAATACAAGTGCCATCAGTATCTCAAAGAACACGGTGATGCACTCCATGAAGAAACACATTCCAATAAAGTATCACTTTCTATGGGAACAAGTTGTAGAGAAACAAATCAGAGTTGAATATGTTGGCACAAAAGAACAAGTGGCATATATCTTTACAAAACCACTTCCAAGGGAAGCCTTTGAGTATTTTCGCTAGAGACTTAGAGTAATTTCTACTCCAAAAATAATGCTTTTGAATTTTTATCTTATATGTCTTAAATTCACATGAGGAAGCACCATAAAGAGGATAGTTCAGGTTGGGGGATCAGTTTCAAGAAGATTTCAATGAGAGGGAGTATCCCCAAGGACAGTTCGGTTAGGGGGAGAAACCCCAGATGGAAAGATACATTTTCCATTGATGACAAAGGGGGAGATATTTATCAGATGCAAAGGTAAATGATTGGAGAGAGATCATAGAGGCATGTTTCCGAGGGGAGCGATTTTCACAAGGGAAGAATGAACGATATGACTTCAAAGTGATACCCTTTGTCAAAGCGGCATATATTATTCATATGAAGGGAGAGACAGTAATCAAAGGCTTATAAACACAAAGAAAAATAAAAGGCATGTAGACTGGGGGAGTAGCCCCAAAGGGAGATACCTTTTTCCATTGATGTCAAAGGGGGAAAGATAGAAACATTGATGAGGAGTATAAGCATGAATGTTATCATGAAAAAGTGTTGCCATCAATGTTGGTGTTTCCATCAATGCCAAAGGGGGAGATTGTCAGATAGTTGGATTAAGTTGATGGATAGTTGGTATGGATTGTAGGTTTTCATTGATGTCAACCATTGGAGAGTGATAATTTAGATTGATGTCAACCCTTGGAGAAAGTCCAATAGCGAATTACGGTAGAACAAAGGTTTGGGTAATGGAACCAAGGTTGTTTCATGTGTAATGGTATGAGTTTTAATATATTTGAAGGTAATAATATCCTAGATGGATATTACATATCATTCCATTTCTGGTGGTATGTGGAATGTCACATAACTCCTCACGGTTAGAGAGTTATGTCCATGTGAAGTTGGAGAACCCAAGTTTGGGTAATGGACCCAAGTTTGTTTGATGGATAATGGTATGAGTTTTTTTATATTTGTAGGTAATACTATTCTATATGGATAGTACATGTCATGCCATTTCCAGTGGTATGTGAAATTTCACATAAATCCTCACGGTTAGAGATTTATGGCCATGTAAAGTCAGAGAACCCTCATGAGTCATCTAGAAGCCAAAGTAGTCAAAGTGGTTTAAGAGATTTTAAAAGGTAAATAATAAAGTGAAGTGATGAATGTACTATAATTCAAAGTGAATACAAAATAAATTCTTTAAATAATATTTAGTTAATGGATAAATTACTAAGTGGACAAGTGGTTAGAAGTGGGTTAGCCTTAAAATAAGGAAAGTGGTTTAAGATGGTTAGAAGGTAACCCCTGGAGGTAAAGTGAATTGATGAGTGTAATATAAGTCAAAGTAATACACAATAAATTATTTAAATAATAAATTTAATGGATAAAATACTAATTGGACAAGTGGTTAGAAGTGGGTTAACCCTAAAATAAGGAAAGTGGATTAAGATGGTTAAAAGTTAACCTCTTGATGAAGCTACATGAAAGTATAAATAAGAGGCACGGCTCTCTCATTTCAATCACACTTGAGCATATTGAATATCTACAGGTGACTGAGGTAACCAAAGGATATCAAAGCCAAATTTCAGAGGGAAGATGAAGTAAAGAAGACAGAAATTCAAGGGAGGATAAATTATTTTGATGATGTTTTCTAAGGTATGTTATTTATAGGTCATCTCACCATTTTCTCAATAATTTTTTTTATAGAATGCTTCAGACTGTGAAATTGGGAGGCCATTGAGGAAACATATCCATGTAGCTTTGGTAAAATTTTAAGCTTGTGGGTCGTTTTATTTTTGGAGTTAGACTCCGTGGAAAATAGGATTTGTGGCTAGTCCTAAAACTAGTCTAAAACAAGTGTTTCGAGTAAAAATGTCATAACTTATTCATAATAGATCCAAATTTAGTAATACAAAATGTGTTGGTTAGAGTACATTTTATAGTATTCGATGTAAAATAACCCTAATGAGTTGGCTAATAACCCTAGAATACTTGTCGGCTCAAGAAGATAACTTACATTAGGTTATTAGCCTCCAAGACAAGAAGTTGACCAGAAGAAATAATATATACTGAACAGACAGATACCCAGAATGAGAATTTGGCTCAGGCAATTAGCTAGAATTACTATAAATACAGGATGCCAGCCTTCATTACGACAGCTAGTCTCAGAATTACAGAGCATCACTTGTGCGCACAACAGTGCCCAGTTTTGTGCGCAGGTTTGGAGGAGAGCTGCCATTGCAGCTTCTGCAACTAGGAGATCACGTTTGGCATGGAGTATCTCTTGGTTAGGGTATGGATTATTTGATCAGCTCTTGTTGTTGTGTTATCCTTGAGGAAATGTGTGCTACCCTTTGTTTGGTTATCTAGACTAGGGTTTTCTTCCGGAGTGATTCTCTGTCAAGGTTAAGGTGCTCGGAGGGTGGCTTCAGCCTATGGTTGGGTGACAATAGTGATATTATCAATGGTAAAACGAGCACATCCATTATATTCTAACAAGGATAACATATAATAAGAATGTCAGAAATGATTAGTAGATTCATAATTGGCAATCTAAGTTTTTTTTAACAATTCTCATTATAATTTTCATGAAAAAATTGCCAACAAAATAATTTAACTCCAATATTTTTATAAATATATAAATGCATTGCAAGTGAGACCGAAGAAAATGCATTGTAGGATACACTTTCTCTATGGGAAAGGTCGTAGTCTTACTAAGCCATCTAGAAAGGTTGGTCTTGAAAGGTCTTACCTAAGCTAGTTTTTCTTAGGCAAGTAAGGTCCTAGTCTTGATCTCTACTTAGGTAGGCAAGGTCTTGATTGTGTTGGTCTTATTTGAGTTTAGGTAAGGTCTTAGTCTTGAGATCTACTAAGCTAGGTAAGGACCTAGTCCCAATCCCTTCTTAAGCATTTAAGGAACTCATTGTATCAGTCTTACTTGTGTGAAGGTAAGATCCTTACTTGAGTAAAGTTAGCTTAGGAAAGACCAAGATGTGTCCAACAAGTTAATAATTTGTAATTAGAGAAATAATTCATGTCCACTTCCCTTTGTATGCCTTTTCTCCATTTTATTAAGTACATATCTCTTGATGGGTTGGAACTAATGATAAGGAATGAAGCATTTTCACCATTGAAACCAATATTCATGAGGGTTTAATGTAGCCATGGAATCCTCCAAAAGTAATGGTCAAACATGCAATATATACATAGCACTACATACACATACATAAATAGATGAGAGTCTACTTCCATGTTCTCCTAAAAATCTTATTTACTTTGAACCTTAAGGTAACCATAAAACACCTAGTAATCAAACATGTAAAACAAGTATAACACTATTCATGCACACACATGGACCAAAGGCCACTCCATGTTTTCATCAAAACCTACCAAATTTGTTTTGTCAACATAGGTAAGGGAAAATGGTAACAATTTGGAGTTATCATTTTGAAAAACATAGTTAAGGGAAATGGTAACAAGTTGGAGTTATCATTTTMAAAATTCATGTTTAAGTGTAGGTCTAACCTAAAATTATGGAAAAGAGCACCTTGTGAGTTATGAAGCCTCTCCAATTGTGATTTTTGTTTAAAAAATGCATGGTTCACCTCATGCTCTTTATCGAGCATTAAAATATAGAATGATCTCATTAAAGAACCATTAATGAATCTTTATTAGTAGATTCCAAAGGCAATCTTAAGTTTTTTTAGTATGTGAATGATGATTATACAGAGAGGTGGGATGGATATATATTGATGAAGTTGGGATGGATATGTACATGAATAAAATTTTAGAAGATATAAACTATACATCCATTATTAAATTGTACCAATATACTTATTGAATGTATGTTCACTACTCAATTTAGTTTGTTTATATTAGTTAAAATGGATTAATTTTCTACTCACTAATTGCATCTAGGTTAATATTGGATGTTTGATTATTTCAAAACCACATATATTTTTCATCTAAGCATTGTGTATATAACATTTTAGTGCAGATATTACTCTAACTACAATGGGCATGGGGCAATTGATGCTCTTATCTTATCTTCAAATCTATTTTAACTCAATATATTAAAATTCAAGGAGTAAAAAACCAATTGTATTGTAGTTATTAGAGAGAATGGCCTATGTCTTCTCATCTTCTAATGGTTGGATATTAGATGTTTGAAATTATATATATATATATATATATATATAT
>JASDQU010100863.1:397295-414927 GCA_032191745.1 Picea mariana
AAAGACTAGTCTTGCTGACTGGATTGGATGCATACATAAAATACTAAAGGATGACAGTTTGATTATTAGTACATGTACGAGAATTGTATGTACTAGCTACACATACATTTCTTGTACATATGCACTAGTATATATGAGTTCTCTTGATTTACTTACTAATAATGTTGGTTACGTGTTATGAATGTGTGAACCTTGTTCTTGTTCTTTGTACCATAAGATGCCTTAACTTCGGGACGAAGTTTCCTGAAGGGTGGGTGTATGTAACGACCCTTGATTAATAAGAATAATTAATTTAATAATATAATCCTAAAAGATTAGTTAAACTATATTTATGTCTTAAAATAACATTTCTAATTGTTTATTATTAAAATAATTGTTCATTATGGTTAATGATTAATTTGATTATTAATTACTTCATTAATTAATAAAGTATTAAATAAGAATTGGATAATAAAATATAATGTTTAAATTGAGTTACGTATCCCACAAGGGATAACGTATTCAATACATGGATAATATATTTAATGAATGGATAAGGGTAATTAAATGTAAGAATAAGAAATTTAATGGAAGGAGGAATGGCGGTGAAGGAGGAATAAGAGGGGGAAAGGAGTTTGGAGGAGGGATCATTCTACGGGGGAAGTTGGTCATGAGTTGAGAGAACTCTTAGTATTGGACCAGGAAGGAATTTTGTGTTTGGGATTGACACAGTGGACCGGGGTTGCTGGAGGTTTTGGGCTCAGAGGGCCAGGATATCCGTAGATATCCTGGAGCTAGGTTGTTTTCCTAGTTGGCAGGGTGGACAAGAGGTTTTGGGAAATTATTTTCTGTGTTTGCAACAGGAGTGGACTGTGTAGCAGGTAGCAGCAGGAAGGCAGCTGACAACGGAATTTAGCATCAGAGTTAAGGTACTCAATTTGAATTTATGCATTACTCACTGATAAATTTTAATTTTACTTGCGTAAGTGTTGAGAAAATTTGGGATAATTCTTCTTTTATGAATCTGGTATAAATTTGTTGTACATTTGGTAGGATTTGGTAGAATTTTTTTAGAAGTTAATTTAAAACCAGTCATTACATCAAGCCAAAATAAGTTTTCCACCCTTCATTTTATCCCATAACCAAATATCCACTAATTTACAATTTTTTCAAACCCATAATAAGTTTTTCACCCTTCATTTATTCTTATCTCAATACTATAATTTCAATTAAATTTATAATAAATATAAATTCTAAAATATTTATAAAATACACTTACTCCAAACTATTATTATCATAAATCCATTATATATATATTTTCTCCTAACAAATCGCACTTATCACAAAAGTCTCATACCAAATAAAGACCATGAGACTTGTAGTAACTCATCGTAAGAATCTCATGGGAATATTTTATCTTAAAAAGGGGTATGTAACATATTTTTAWGGAGATGAACGCTATATTTTTAAAAACATGACCTTCTATATTTTTAAAAACATAACCTTTATTATAACTTATTTCTTATCGTTCAAACCCAAACCGGGGATCATACAAACGATGAAGAGTTACCTTTAAAACCAAATAAAAATAAAAATAAAATAAAGTACTTCTACCCATAGATTATCAACCTTTTTCATTTACGTTCGAGTACTATACAGATCTTCTCCATTCGGATATTTCATGGGTTCACTCCATCGCTTTCCAAATATTTCTCCGTATCTGTGGAACAATAGATCTATTATTTCTTCTCCGAAATGGTATTTCAGCACACTTTCGATTACTGCTCTCACTTCTTTTTCTATCATCAATGTCGCAGAGTTATCATCAATGTCTTATGGATCCTCATAAAGGTTACCCCAGAGGGCATCGTTGTGGGTCAGGAGCTCCTATAGAGTCCTCAGGAAAACTTTTAGGTGATAAATTTTTCCCATGGGTTAATTTTCCATGCTTTTCCCAAAAAAAAATCGCCATTCTAAAAATGATTCGCCCAAATTTTATAGGATAAACTTATTTTACCTTAAAAATTTTCAAAATGTTATACAAACTATATAAAATGCTTAGAAATTTGAATATTTTACAAAAATATCGTCAAACATTTAATATTTGTCATATTAAGGACTAGTAATATTCTCCAAGGTTTCTACATTTTAAAATAAATTTTCATCCTTAAAATTATCCCTGGAGTGCTCCTCCCACCAAGTCGAAGACATCGCACCACACACTAGTGTACAGCAAGAAGCCTACAATGTCACAACCAACTACCATGTAATCACGATGTCGCGCTTTCAAGCGCATTTTCATGACGTCGAAGTCGAGATTAGTATGGAGAGAACTATGACAACAATTTGGAGGTGGTAGAAACAACCATAAGATGGGTCCCAAACGTCGATAACACGCGAGCTCACAAGACCAAGTATTGGAAAACTATGAAATTGTATTTCCATATTAAGACATTTCTAGGATAGATGCTCCAAACCTGCGAAGACACCCAAAACACAATCTAGTTGCAATTAGATGGCCTACATTTGTTGATAAGGGAAATCGCCACCCACCTTCCATCCTCCAGTAATATCCCATTGGCCTTTGTTCCTAAAAGCATGTCTCAGTCCATCCCAGAGAAACCACAAGGATCACCAATGAAGACTCAAGCTCACTCCACTCTAGAGAAGCCACAAGATACACCAATGAAGCCTCCATCTCCATGACTGGCAGGTACTCCTTCTCAATTTTGAATGCACAACATCATATGAGATAACTTTGAAGTTCTCTCCAATATTTTTTTGAAGTTTATATTTTTTATATAATTTTTAAGACTTTGAAAAACATTAAAAAAACTATATGGAGAGAAGATTTACTCCTCTTCTATTGGTCTAGTTTTCCTAGTAACATCCCAATAACATGAACCTTTTGTACGTATAATATCATGATAAATTAATAGATTTTTTTACCCATAAACTTACCAAAAACAAATAATGATAATATTAGTATTTTTTTAATTAATTCAATTTCTTAATATCTTCCAACCATGTGAATATTGAATAATTATTTAATCATTAAAGTAATCAAAATTTCAAACATTAAAATTAGTGATAATATTAACAAGATCATGTTTTATATCTAAGCTATTTATTTTTTTATAAGTATGATTTATTATATATTTCAAATTTAAATAAATACTTATTTTATATTTTATATATTATTTCAAATTTAATAATAATTTATTTTATATTTAAGAGGTGTAGGACAGTCGGTGACGGAGTGTGTTGTTAAGCCACTCCGTGTTGAAAAGTCACCGGTTCGAAACCTGCGGGGACAAAAAATCCAACCATGTTAAGGGTTGGTGTGGCTGAGGCCGGGTGCAATCCTTGGGTGATTTTGACAGCTTAGATGCCCCTGAGTCGCAGTTTCTCAAGACAAAGGTTAATCTCGATGCCAAGAAGGTCCGGACCAATTAACAAACAAAAAAAAAAATTCTATTTTTGATCATTTTTATTAATATTAATTCAAATAATTGGTGTAGTTTTTCAATTTAGTTATAAATCTAAATAATGATATAAATATAGATGATTTTAGAGGTTAAATTTTGCTCCTCCACTAATTTTCTATGGTTTTTTTTTCCCAAAAAAGATCTGTTATTCTAAAAATGATTAGCCCAAATTCTATATAATAAAATTATTTTACCTTAAAATAGCCAAAATTTTATAAAAACTATATAAAATTCTTTAAAATTTTGAATCTTTTTACAAAAATATCCCCAAACATTTAATTGTTGGAATATGAAGAATCAGTAAGATTAGCCAAGATTTCTACATTTAAAAAAAAAAATTACATCTTTAAAATCATCCCCAAATATAAATAAATAAAAATAATATAATAATCCAAATTTAATACATTAATTATATATTAAAATTTAATATTTAAAACAATAATGTGTACAAATTTCAAATTTGTAATGTGTATATAACTTACATTGTGATTCAAAACATCTTCCTTATTTCATTAATTATGTAGTTTCTTCGATCTCTTAAACTAAATATATTTTTAATTTGCATGATTTTAATATTAATTCTATATTTTAATCGATTAGTTAAATAATTGTATTTTTTTTACATTTTTCTATAAAATTTTAATTTGCATAATTTTAATATATAATTTATAATATAAAATATTTAATTTATATTTATATTTAAATCAATTAATTAAATAATTATATATTTTTTTACATTTTCTTATAAAATTATTCTAATTAAATGTGTTTTTTTAATAAAATTAAAATATTTTACTTCCACAAAGTAACTTTATATTTTAATTAATTAATCAAAATAAACATTAAATTATTATTATTATTAAATAATTAAATATTAATTTAAAAAATTATATTACATCTTATCAAGATTGCAAAAAGAAGAATAAAAACCAGCTACAAAAACCAGCTACAAAAGAAAAGAGAAAGAAGAGACTTGCTAGTGATTCTTCTTATTATACCACTATATTGTAATTTAGTGTGTAAGCATGACACCCTTGGGAAGCTTGGTCTTTCCGGAGAAATAGGGTAGAGCCACCACGTAGTTACATCGAATATTGATAATGGATATCTCATTCTCACCTGCCTCTACTAGAACTGAGAAATCCAGGTAGCCCTCGAGAGCATCTGTGTCAATTGTAATAGTGTGCATTAAGTCTTTTTGCTTATCGAGATTGCACAATTTCTCTCTCCTGTGACGGATGCCTCACCACTTCTTTAACCGATTGTGATTTCCAATCAACTTTAATTCACGACTGACACATTGATGCCAAAAGACATGATTTTCAATTTCTCATCCAAGTTCTGATGGACATACTCACGCGCTCAATAATTATTAATGAAAATCAATAATTATTAATGAAAACCAATACTAAGAAATTTGGAACAATCAAAACTATGGAAAACTAATATATCAAATCATATTTTCATAATTTGTGATGATACAAAGAATATCCATAAGCTAAAGCTAATATTTTCCTCGCTCACTCAATAATGAAAACCAATATTAATAAATCTAGAAAAATGAAAACTATGCAAAACCAATATATTAGATCATATGTCAAAAATTTGTGAGAGTACAAATAATATATAATATATTAGATCATATGTCAAAAATTTGTGAGAGTACAAATAATATATATAAGCTAAAGTTAAGATTTAATTTAGGGAAGCATTTCATATTGTATATGAAACCAATATATTAGATCATATATCAAAAAATGTGATGGTACAAATAATATACATAAGCTAAAGTTAAGATTTAGTTTAGGGAAGCATTTCATATTGTCTAATTAATTATGCAAAATCAATATATTAGATTATATGTCAAAAATTTGTGATGGTACAAATAATATACATAAGTTAAAGTTAACATTTAATTTAGGGAAGCATTTCATATTGTTTAATTAATTATGCAAAACCAATATATTAGATCATATGTCAAAAATTTGTGATGGTACAAATAATATACATAAGTTAAAGTTAAGATTTAATTTAGGGAAGCATTTCATATTGTCTAATTAATTGCAATCTAAAAAAGTGTCTATCTAAAAGAGTGTCTTTTCATTTTTCTCTTAAGAATTATGGTAAACTCATATATCAAATCATATTTCCAAAATTTGTGAGGGTATAAATAATATTTATAAGCTAAAGCTAAGAGTTGGTTTAGGGAGGAAATTACTATTTTCTAATTAATTACAATATGAAAGATATGTTGGATTATTGAGAGGGAGGTGAATCAGTAATAGAACAATTTAATCATTTTTCATCATAAAATGTAAGTGTTATATCATTGTAGCATTATCATCCAATAGTTGCAGAGTAAATAAACAATGAACAAATGAGCAATCACACACATACACAATACACCATTGGTTTACATGGAAACCCAAAGCGAGAGAAAACCACATAATGTTTTTTCTTATATGTCTTTAATAATTGCATTCAATGGAAGCACCAACTTCCTTTGTTTTCTAGATGCAACTAGAAGGAGGATCCAACACCCTAGTTTCTCAGGCTACAACATGAGGGAAGCTCCAACCTCCCAATTCTCTGGCTACAACCAGAAGGAGGATACAACCCCCTATGTTCTCTGAATACAACCGGAAGGTGGCTACAACCATCTGTCCTTGCCCCATCCAACCTTCCTGACATATAAATAGAATGATGGAACCACTGCCACACTATCACTATGAGATATATTGCTGTAAACATGTACCAATAACCTGAACCATGTATCAACCATGCATCAATCTATACCTCAACCTGTAATCAATTTTTACCATAACTAAGTGCATCAACCATGGAGCAACCTCTACCAAACAACATGTAATCAACATGTACCATAAACAAGAGCATCAACCATGCACCCACGTGTACCTCAACCTGTACAATGAACACGTGCATCAACCATGCACCAAACCTATACAAATAACCTGTCACAACAACATGTCCAAACAACCTATCACAACAACCTGTCTTATCAATCTTATCAACTAAATCAGATCTACTCACCAAGATCAATCACCAAGACAACTCTCAAATATGTGCATCAACCAAGCATAACACAACAACTCATAATCATCACCAAGATCAATATTTCCTTCTAATAATATACCAAGAAAAGTATGCTACATCATCCATGAACCATGTGTCAAAAATACTGCTAACAAGTGCATCCAACCATGTACCAAGTATGTACCAATCATGTATCAAATACACATAAAATATGACTCATCAAGATGTGCCAACATCATCAACTATACACCTCATGTATGTGTCAACGCATCAACTACTTGTCTCAACTATGTATCCAACATGTACCTAAACCAAAAGTCGTCATCAATTTCATCATCCAAATATGATTTGTAACTTTGTAATAAACCTGGTGTATATGATCACATACCTACAAACCTTCCTTAACTTTAAAAACAAGAGATTAACATTTTCATCAAACTTTACTTTATTCTCACATGACTAGTTTTGGATTTGTCAACAACCCTAACTTGAAATAATCATAACTCTGTAACAGTAATGAATGAAGATCTGAAAATAGTACACAATATTCTTCAATGTGTTTTATGCAATTCCTCCAAGTGTCACTACTTGGAACCTCTCAGAAAATGAGTTATACAAAAAATGGCATACCTTGTTGAATTTTGGCTTATTCTAGAGCGCGAACTTGTAGAGTGTGCCCCGCATGGAATATTTTTTGTATGGATCTGAAAATTTTACATCGAATAATATAGAATGTACTCTAACCAACACATTTGGTATTACTAAATTTGGATCTGTTATGAATAAGTTATGACGTTTTTACCCGAAACACTTGTTTTAAACTAGTTTCAGGACTAGCCACAAGCCCTATTTTCCACGGAGTCTAACTCAAAAAATAAAACGACCCACAAGATTAAACTTTTACCAAAGCTACATGGATATGTTTCCTCAATGGCCTCCCAATTTCATAGTCTGACTCATTCTATAAAAAAAATTATTGAGAAAATGATGAGATGACCTATAAATAACATACCTTAGAAAACATCATCAAAAGAATTTATCCTCTCTTGAATTTTTGTCTTCTTTACTTCATCTTCCCTCTAAAATTCGGCTTAGATATACTTTGGTTACCTCAGTCACTTGTAGATATTCAATATGCTCAAGTGTGATTGAAATGAGAGAGCCATGCCTCGTATTTATACTTTCATGTAGCTTCATCAAGGGGTTACCTTTTAACCATCTTAATCCACTTTCCTTATTTTAGGGTTAACCTACTTCTAACCACTTGTCCAATTAGTATTTTATCCATTAAATTTATTATTTAAATAATTTATTGTGTATTACTTTGACTTATATTACACTCATCAATTCACTTTACCTCAAGGGGTTACCTTCTAACCATATTAAACCACTTTCCTTATTTTAAGGCTAACCCACTTCTAACCACTTGTCCACTTAGTAATTTATCCATTAACTAAATATTATTTAAAGAATTTCTTTTGTATTCACTTTGAATTATAGTACATTCATCACTTCACTTTATTATTTACCTTCTAAAATCTCTTAAACTAGTTTGACTACTTTGATCTTTTGGGGCTTCTAGATGGCTCGTGAGGGTTCTCCAACTGCACATGGCCATAAATCTCTAACCGTCATGATTTA
This sequence comes from Picea mariana, assembly GCA_032191745.1. Classification (NCBI taxonomy): domain Eukaryota; kingdom Viridiplantae; phylum Streptophyta; class Pinopsida; order Pinales; family Pinaceae; genus Picea; species Picea mariana. The sequence continues at coordinate 405,458 of JASDQU010100863.1, forward strand.
TGTCAAATTTCACATACCACAGGAAATGGAATGACATGTACTATCCATATAGAATAGTATTATCTACAAATATAACAAAAATCATACCATTATCCATCAAACAAACTTGGGTCCATTACCCAAACCTGGCTTCTCCAACTTCACATGGTCATAAATCTCCAACCATGAGGAGTTATGTGACATTCCACATACCACCAGAAATGGAATGACATGTAATATCCATCTAGAATATTATTACCTTCAAATATATTAAAACTCATACCATTACACATGAAACAACCTTGGTTTCATTACCCAAACCTTTGTTCTGCCGTAATTCCCTACTGGACTTTCTCCAAGGGTTGACATCAATCACTAAGACTTTACATCAATCTAAAATATCACTCTCCAATGGTTGACATCAATGACAACCTACGATCCATACAACTGCCCATCAAATTAATCCAACTGTCTAACAATATCCCTCTTTGGCTTTGATGGAAACACCAACATTGATGGCAACACTTAGTCAAGATAACATTCATGCTTATACTCCTTATAAATGTTTCTATCTCTCCCCCTTTGACATCAATGGCAAAGGGTATCTCCCTTTGGGGCTACTCCCTCTGTCTACATGTCTTTTATTTTTCTTTGTGTTTATAAGCCTTTGATTACTGTCTCTCCCTTCATATGAATAATATATGCCCCTTTGACAAAGGGTATCACTCTGAAGTCATATCATTCATTCTTCCCTTGTGAAAATCGCTCCCCTCGAAAACATGCTTCTATCCTCTCTCTCCAATCATTTACCTTTGCATCTGATAAATATCTCCCCCTTTGTCATCAATGGAAAATGTATCTTTCCATCTGGGGTTTCTCCCCCTAACCGAACTATCCTTGGGGATACTCCCTCTCACTGAACTCTTCTTGAAACTGATCCCCCAACAAAAACTATCCTCTTTATGGTGCTTCCTTGTGTGAATCTAAGACATATAAGATAAGAATTCAAAAGCATTCCTTTTGGAGTAGAAATTACTCTAAGTCTCTGGCGAAAATACTCAAAGGATTCCATTGGAAGTGGTTTTGTAAAGATATCTGCCACTTGTTCTTTTGTGCCAACATATTCAACTCTGGTTTTTTTCTCTACAACCTGTTCCTATAGAAAGTGATACTTTATTGGAATGTGTTTCTTCATGGAATGCATCACCGGGTTCTTTGAGATACTGAAGGTGATTGTATTATCAAAATAGATTAGAATGGGCTCATCATACTCAACCTGTATATTTAAGTAGAACACTACTCCACTAGTGCTTCGTTGATCATCAATGCAACATGCCCAATCTGCATCTGTGTAGGAACTAAGTGATAGATCATTTCCTTTTGGATACCCTAATCCAAACTCTTATGTTCTTTTGATATATCTGAAAATCCTCTTTACTGCTAAGAGATGTGATTCCTTTAGTGCTGCTTAAAATCATGCCACATGTCCAACTGCCTGCATTACGTCTGGTCTAGATGTTGTCACATATAGTAAGCTACCAATAATTGACCTGTATTTCCTCTAGTCAGATTTTGAATCATCATATTTTCTCAACTTGCAACTGGTTTGCATAGGAGTGGTAACTGGTTTGCAATATTCCATTCCAAACCTCTTTAGCATTTCTATGATATACTTAGTTTGAGAAATAAAAATTCATTGGTTTCTATGACATATCTGAAGACCCATAAAGAAGGATAGTTCTCCAAGTAATGACATTTCAAATTCATTCTGCATATCCTTTGCAAATTTATGGCTTAGCCTTTCATTTATACTTTCAAAAACAATATCATCAACATAAATTTCAATTAATAAAATATTTCCTTGAGTTACCTTGATGTAGAGGTTGTTGTCTACACTTCATTTCCATAGTTCGTAGGGAGTTTTTTCAATGTTGTTTCTGAGCATTGCTCTGTTTTGAATGTGAATTGTTGTATGCACTGCATGTGTCCAAAAAATATCTGTCAATTTTTCGAGCCATTTCATGTGTAGTTATCATCCATTATGATAATGTTCCTTTGTCTCTGAAGTCTTGATTAATTCATCAAAGTGTACTTATGTTAACTGACTACTCTGGATATGTCTTATCAAACTCTGCAAGATGCTAGAAGGATGGTTCTTTAGTCTGTCATAGCTATCGCATACACTCCCCCTGTCTAATATTCATATTACCTGGGAGCCTCTAAGCTGGATGGCTTAGAAAAATTCTTGTTATGATCTGTATTCATCCTCATCTTCATTGATAGATTCATCATCATCTTGATTGGTAGATTCATCATCTCTCTAAGATCTCACTTATTTCTTTCTATTTATGCAATCATCTTTCACTACAATGCCTGAAAGTACAATCTCTTGAACTTGTTCCTTATTTACCTATCCTTCTTTTCTTTCAGTTATTTTCCAAGCCTTTCTGTATCTGATATCTTTCTTTTTCTCTGTAGAATTTTATTCATCTTTTTTTATTGTCAATCTTGCGATCTATGGGACCTGGTCTTTGTTCACCTATTCTTCATGTTTTCTTATCCATACTTTCTTATATCTGATATCAATGTTCTCTTTCATGGAAGTATCAATCATGCTTCTACAATCACTGGCTATGTGTCCATAGTTATGACATTTGTAACATTCNCTATCCTTCTTTTCTTTCAGTTATTTTCCAAGCCTTTCTGTATCTGATATCTTTCTTTTTCTCTGTAGAATTTTATTCATCTTTTTTTATTGTCAATCTTGCGATCTATGGGACCTGGTCTTTGTTAACCTATTCTTCATGTTTTCTTATCCATACTTTCTTATATCTGATATCAATGTTCTCTTTCATGGAAGTATCAATCATGCTTCTACAATCACTAGCTATGTGTCCATAGTTATGACATTTGTAACATTCAATGTTACGTGGGGCCACATAGGCACTTCTTTCTTGAACATTTATCTTATAATCCTTGCAATCTGCAACCTTATGTCTAAAATTAGTACAATAAAAACAATGACCATAAAAGAAATTTGCATACCTAGGAGTGAATGATCTTCTTTGTGGTGTAGTCCTTCTGAATTTTTTCCTTGACTGCTCATGATCATGATTGAAGTTGCTTTATGGCTTGAACATGAATGGTCTTCTTGAAGATGTATCTTCAATAGTTTTCTTAGATTTTGGTTGACCATGATTCCTTCCTTTGAGTACTCCTACATAACTCTTTATATTTTCTTCAGACTTCTTTTCTAGCAACCTTGAGTGCTTCTCTTCATTCTCTATAACAGATGTGGATGTTTATGGCTCTTCAACATTCTTGTTGAGCTTGACGATTTTACTTCTCAATGTTAGAACTTCCTCTTCAATATTCTCAACCTCTTCTTATTTCTTCATTATCTGAGACATCATGACTTCTTCTATTCTTTTCGCTTCTTCAAGCTATTTTTTTAATGTGATTATTTCTTCTTCAAGTCCTTTCTCTTCTTAACCAAACTCTGCCTCAAATTGGTTTAGATCATTAGTTCTTTCCTTAAGATGATCTGTCAATATCTTCTCTCTCATTTATGATTCTTCCTTTCGTGCTTCTATGTTGGATTCCAAATACTTCTTTTGATATTCAATATTTTCTTCGATCTTTCTGGCTTCTTCTAGCCGAGTTCTTAAGTTCTCGATGACTTGTTGGGATTCTTAAAAAATGTGAACACATTCCTTTTGTTTCATCAATTCTTTCTTGAGTGACTTGTTTTCTTCTCCCAGTTCATCTAAAGCACTAATCAATTCTCTCGGGATTATGTACTCTTCATCTTCTGAATCTGTTTGACATGGTGAACATAATTATTTTTTATCGGTATTTGCGTCTCCTTTGGCATTTTCTGAATCTACTATGAGTGAAGAATATATGTCATGTAAATTATCCCAAATTTCTTTGGTTGATGAACATTTACCAACCTTTTCTTTTATCAGATTAGGTAATCCTTCCGAGATGAAATCTATTGTTGCTTTTTTATTCTTCTTCAATTCCTTCTTGGCTACAGTCTTTGCCCTTTTTGAACTATCATATCTTGTAACGACTGATAGCCAAATATAATATCCTTGTGCCTGTAAAAATACTTTCGTCGTTATACTCCACATCTCATACTTAAAACCATTCTGACCATTAAACACTGGTACTCCACTCTAAAAATAATCCATTATCTCCTTCCAGTGGTTAAACTGTTTCCTGAAGGAACCAGATCTGATACCAATTGTTGGATTACTCAGAGGCGGGGTGAATCAGTAATAGAGCAATTTCATGATTTTTCATCATAAAATGCAAGTGTTATATCAATGTAGCATTATCATCCAATAGTTGCAGAGTAAATAAACAATGAAAAATGAGCAATCAAACACATACACAATACACCAGTGTTTTACGTGGAAACCCAAAGCAGGAGAAAACCATAGAAGTTTTTTTTTATATGTCTTTAATAATTAAATTCATTGGAAGCACCAGCTTCCTTTGTTTTCCAACTTCAACTAGAAGGAGGCTCCAACCCCCTAGTTTCTCAGGCTACAACCTGAGGGAATCTCCAACTCCCCAATTCTCTCCCTACAACCAGAAGGAGGATACAACCCCCTATGTTCTCCGGATACAACCGGAAGGTGGCTACAACCACATGTCCTTGCCCCTTCCAACTTCCTTGATGTATAAGTAGAATCATGGAACCACTCTCACACTATCATTATGAGATATAATGTTGTAAACCTATACCAATCAACCTACACCAAACAACATGTACCAATAACCTGAACCATGCATCAACCATACATCAGCCTGTAATCAACCTTTACCATAAACAAGTGCATCAACCATGCACCAACCTGTACCAAACAACATGTAATCAACCTAGACCATAAACAAGTGCATCAACCATGCACCAACCTATACCATGAACAAGTGCATCAACCATGCATCAAACCTATACAAATAACCTATCACAACAACTTGTCCAAACAACCTATCACAACAACATGTCTCATCAATCTTATCAACCAAATCAGATCTACTCACCAAGATCAATCACCGAGATAACTCTCAAAGACATGCATCAACCAAGCATAACACAACAACTCATGCTGACTCTATTTAAATTGGCAGTGCTCTCCCAAAAAACGGTGGCTCTTCGATGGAAATGATAGCTCTATGCCAGCGGCATTTTCACGGAAATCCACTCATCTACGAGAAATTTCAATGCACCGTATCTTTTATCTCCAATCCTGCACACATCCCACTACTTCTCTATAGTTTCACGGTAGCATTACCATACACAATGGAAGCTATCGGTGGACAGGATATATAGGTGTTCCCACTATCCGTCCCTCAGTGGACAGGAATCCATATCTTTCATGCAACGCCAAAAAAAAATTAAGTTTTGAACAGGAGGAATACACACAAGTTGATGACTCCCACACACTCACACATCGAGCGGTGGCTTCAACCCTTCATGCAAGCTCTCACGCGGGTTTTTCACAAGTAGGCAGTGGTGGCTCTCCTTTGGCAGGCGGCTCCACACAAATTGTATGGCAGAATCAACTCCTTTTTCTCCAAGGCTCTTTTATGCAGGAATTAAAAAAAAAATGATGACATCTCCACGCTACACACAAAAAATGGCAATCGACTCTTCGACTCTTCTGAACATACCTTCTAAATAATGTCGTGCAACAGCTCCATGGATCGTCTCTCCACGACTCTGATACCAAATTAAAATCGGAGTAATGCACAACAGTAAGTGAGTCCACAAGGGCACATCACAAGTGATACTAGCTCACACAAACTATATATTTCAGTTGACAAATTACATACAAATTTATAGGCTAGGATAGCCTCTAACAACCTCCCGAATTTGTGGATCTAAAACCACTCAAACTCAAATCTTTCGTAAAATAGAAATTTGTTCTAACAAGTTTCTAACTATGGAGTTTCGCCATTATTATCTAACAAAACAACATTCATTGAGAAGGAGAAGTATAACCCAGTATCTACTACTTGTTGTCGTGGTCTTCCCAATTTTGGCTTCGAGACCTCATAAAACATTTCTAAATCCCCGAAGATCAATTATGCTAACGAATCACTCCACCGCAAAAATTAACCAACACAGGGTAGCTAATGGTACGACAACGAATCACTCCACCAAAATTAACTAACACACATAGCCAATATTATGACAACGAATCACTCCACTGCCAAAATTGAGTAACACATAGTAGCTAATATTACAAGGAACACACATCACTAGAAATAAAGCAGATTATACACTGGTAAGTGTTTTAATATATTTTTGTTAACGAGGTGATCTAAGACAGAGTAGTTGAGCCCCTTGTTATTTATTAATGTTGCAAGTGGCAGCAACCAATCTTGGCATATGTTTAGTCATCCGATTTCACCAAGATCGGACCATCCAAATCCTCTTCTTGTTGTTGCATTCACACCACCCAGAAAAGTAGTGGGGTATTGGGTGGCACATSAACTGCCTTAGTGGTGAAAACCAAAATTTTACCACAACCAATTTTTTACCATCGCCACCATGTGGAATAACATGCATGTAAGTACCCTCCCTTTCTGTATGGGCTAGAATAACACCCAGTGAAGATGCCTAATAACCAACCTACCTGCAAATCCTTTATTTCTGGATGAACCTATTATTTATTTATAGTAGTTCTTAGTTTATTGGGATGGTTTTGAGGTCACTGAGCGTACTATTGATTTGTACTAAGTTTCTATTAAGTTCCCTAACTGGTTCATCCTCCCATGTTTGGATACATGTATCCTACATGGGGTTTAACAGTCGAACAGTGAAGTGGAGGGATATATGTTGTACAATGTTTGATTATTCCTTTGATGGGGGAAATGCCAATTTCTACCTTGGTTTAGTTAGCCCCATTACCCGACCACTGATTGTAATGTAAAAAATCATCATACCGTAAATATGAATATATGTTATTAGACAATGCATGCTTTGCACTTCATTGGAAGATCTTGGATGAGAGATGTAGAGTCACTAATGAGAAGAAAATCATTCACATAAACCACAACAATAATCATATGACATCTACTAGTTGGAGGAAGTAAACAAAATGCACTTAAGAGGGTGGGAACTAAGCAATTATTTTCCTTCTTCATCCATATACATTCTATTCATGTTGGTAATCATACAAGGCACTCTTTCAACATCTTCTACCATTAACACAACATGAACTTGGATTCACACATCATCTTCCATAGAGAGCACAACATCTTGATCGTATCATTCAATGGAATTATCATTGAACGATTGAACGAGGCCTTGAAACCACTCCTCGTGTGAGATTTTACTAAGAAAGTGGCATATATTCAAATATATCCCAATATTTGTTTTTGAATACATAAAAATAAAAATGTAGTGTAATTCACAATATGTATATATTAAGTACTATGGACCCAAACTAGTAATGGACATATCTCTTCTAAAAGTTGTTTTATGAATATCTTCGTCCTTAATCCTAATTTGATGGTATCCAAAACGTAAATATTTTGGATAATATTGTCGCCCCTTGTACTCGATCAAATAGATCATCAATGCGAGGTAAATGATATGTGTTTTTAATAGTCATTGTATTAAGTTGTCTATAATCAAAACATAAGCGTAAAGTATCATCCTTTTTTTTCACAAAAAGCATAGGTGCTCTCCATTGAGACACACTTGGTCGAATGTATTTGTTATTGCACCAGGTACTAAATTTATTGTAAAATCTATATCTCTTTCTAGAATTAATCCTGGAATTTATTCTAGAAATACATCCTTATATTCATTTAAAATAGAAAACTATGCCATATTAATGTGTTTATTTTCCCATGTTATCTATTACATGTATAACATATATTTTGCAACCTTTACTCACACACTTTTTGTTGGGATAAAGAAATATTAACGATATTGTTATCCTATGTTTATATCCTTTTACCAAATTATACCTGGAAACAGTAGGTATATCAATTGACAGAGGAAACTAGGTACACTGCCTTCGTCCTTGGTTCATGATTTTTTCTATAAATTTGATAAACAACACTTTATGAATTTGGCTAAAACTAAAAATGAAATCACTTAAAATTTATAACCATATTTTAACAAGAAGGGAGGATTTGAAATTCCAGGCGTGCCTCCAATGTTGAGTTATCTTAATGTCTCAAGTTCATCTCTGTCTCTATAAATTTGATAAATAACACTTTATGTATTTGGCTAAAACTGAAAATGAAAGAACTTAAAGTTTATAACCATATTTTAACAAGAAGGGAGGATTTGAAATTCCAAGCATGCCTCCGATGCTGAGCTATCTGTAACAGCCTAATAATTCTAAACATCATCAAGTTTCCTAAACATTTTATTTAGTAACTGAAACAATAACTTCATAGCATAATATTGATTTTTATAACAGCAACTTCAGTAACTTAGATTTATCAATAATAACGTTTCATGGAAAAATGAAATAAGTACATAGTTTAGTAGATTACCTGGTTCTGATGCTAATTTTTGTTGCCTGTTGCCTTGTTGTTGCCTTTCTGCTACCTGAAACACAGATCAATCCTGCCACAAACAAAGAATATTTTGCCCAAAACCTACTATCCTCCCTGCCAACTAGGAAAAATACCTAGCTCTAGGATATCTACGGATATCCTGGCCCCCATGCCCAAAACCTCCAACAACTCGGTGCCTCAACTGATCAAAATCCATAGTCAGAAACTCTGTGCTCACAACAAGTCCAACCATCCTCCAAAATCCATCCCTCTCCCATGTCCAATGCCCCTCATGTCAACCTCCCTTTCCCCCTTATCCCTCCTTCATCGACTCCTCCTTTACTCCCCTACCTGCCCTCGTCCCCGTCCCTTATCCCTCCATTAATGTTTTATCTTCTCAGGACTAACAGGCTCTTCCTCTCTGCATACGCAACCATTTTATAACATTTCTCATTGATTTATTTCTCAGATCATTAAATGTGATCTGTAGTTAAAGTATTACTTAGTTAACCACAATTATTTTCTTTAATTAATTTTACTTTAATCTTTAAACATTTACCCAATTAGGGTCATTACATACACCCACCCTTCAAGAAACTTCGTCCCGAAGTTAAGGGATCTGACGGTACAAAGGAAAAGAGCATGGTTCACCCATTCACAACAAGTAACTGACATTATTAGTAAGTCAAGAAAGCTCATACATACTAGTGTATATGTACAAGAAATGCATGTGTAGCCAGTACATGCAAATCTCATGCACGTACTAATAATCAAACTGTCATCCTTTAATAATTTAGGTATGGATTCAATCCAGTCAGCAAGACTAGTGTTTTTATAAAAGACAACAATCAATTAATTGTGTGAGAAATCGTTTAATTACAATTGTCCAGTTCAATAATTTATTTTAAACAACTGTGGTTTAGTTACATAATAATGAATATTCATATATACACATT
>JASDQU010100864.1:101132-121722 GCA_032191745.1 Picea mariana
TCCTCTTGATGTGGAGGAAGTGATGAACAGGATTTGAACATGGTGTCTCAATAACAAATGCATTCCAATGAGCTACCTAAAATAAAATAAATCCAATCTAAATATTTGTACTAATAATCACACTAAATCCCCCATAATATTCCTTATTGCTTGACAATCAAAGAGAATATTTATAATAAGAAACAATGGCTAACGTATGTTGCACAAGCTAGGTGGAGGTAATGAAAGATACATGTATGGATAATTGACAGATTTTATAATGTGTCATAATGTGGCAAAGCATGTCCCACAGTAGCTACCATGTATAGACATGTCCCACAATCGCTGCCATGTATAGCTTCGTTGTTTCCTTTGAATTGAATACACACCACATGTTTATTCTCTTGCATTGTGTTCCTTGAAATCTACACAAGCATTCGTATTCCCAATGTGCATACATTATTGAGCTCAAGAGGTTTGATTGGTGCTTTCAACATAGGCAAGGTGTTGTTATGCCATTGCGTTTTTTGAAATACCAACGTTCTCTTCCCAATGTGTAGATATCATTGAGTTTGTGAGGTTTGATCAGTGGTTTCAACAGAGGTGAGGTGTTTTTATGCCCACATAGTCTCATGCCCTTCCCCTTGCTCCATGGCGATGGTTGGTCAGAGTAATTAAAGAATTTTAATAAGAGATATATAGAGAAGAATTATGGTGGAGAAGGATTTATAGGAAGGAATATGGACCTATAAGCACTAAGCGGGAGAGGGTTTCAGGAGGACAAGGAGAAGAAGGTGCCCATCATATCCCAAAGAAGAGGTCAGGTTGAAGTGTGAATAAGAGAAGGGAGGTGGCAAGGATGGTGGTCAACGAATATTTGTTCCTCGAGCAAATTACAGAATACTAAGGGCTAGCCATGATCAATCGATTTGGGTTGAAAATGCAGTGAATGATGATAATACATCCATAGGGAGATAGATCAAATGGATTGAATATGCAACTACAGAAATGAAGATCCATTATTATCATTAAGGAGGGAAGAACGATTTTCATTATAGGTGTGTGGTTTCCTAATAATTATTAAAAGGTATATTATTTCTTTGAGGAAGCTCGAAATAAAATATATGTGTTGTTGGTAGACTGAATCGATAATCCAACATACTCTAGGGTATGTGCCTCCATTATTTTAGCTATAAGTGGATATTAGAGAAGGCTTACTAGACAATATTGGGATAATCAGATCGGGAGGCCAGGGTGAAGAAGGGAAAACGTAAAAGGAAGACATAACAAAAATATTGAAGATGGACGTAGAGAAGGGTTCATATAAAGACCATAATCTTCCGACCCCAATGTATAATGGATATCATTAGGAGGAAGAAGGCATCAAATATGGAGTGCCACAACAAGAGAAAAAAAAAAGTTTATCACCCTATAATCAAACAATTCTATGCTTTCTAAAAATGATTGTCTTTATTTGGGGGATAAGGGTTCTTGGCCTGCTCTTTCTCAAATGGGTTTTGTGCAACATAGTTGTTGGTAATTGACCAAGGAAGATATGAACTAATAGGGAGTAGTCAGAGAATTCCTCGACACAATTTTTTTTTATGGTCAAAAGTTTCTAGTGCATTTGGTCAAACAAATATTCAATCCAATTCCATTGGAAATATGCAAAAATTGTTGAATTGCAAGGAAAAAATCAAGGTATGGAGATATTATGCCTAAAGATATATCAATAGGCAATAAGAAATGGTGGATATCATACCTATTGTTTTAGAAGATCTCATGAATCCCAACATCCAACTTTTCATGTAGTTTTTTTTTTAAAACCTACAGGAGGCGTGGCAATATCGACGAAAGTTCGTCGCAAGCTAATGATTAGGTTTTACTCTGACAAGGATTTTTGACGCTATTGCCATGAAAGTTCGTCGCATTTTTCCACGGTTTTTCATCGCATATATAGCATCTGCATCGTAAGATCTTCGTGCATTTTTTCTCTGCCAAGAGTTTTTGTCACTATTGCCACGCTTTTTCATCGCACGTATGGCATCTGTGTCGTAATCTGTTGGTGAGTTTTTTACTTTGGCAAGGTTTTTCGTCCTTATTGCGACGATGTTTCATCGCTATTGCCATGCTTTTTAAGGTAAACCTATCTTGAGGATGATGACATGTGGCGGGCTTATGTCGTCGTTGTTTCCACGAATACCTGGTTCGTGGATATAGCGATGCAAAAAGTTCCACGAAAAATAGTCTTTGTTTTCGTGGAAAGTGCGACGAATATGTGTGGCAATAGCAACGAAAAACCGTGGAAAATTTGGTCATATGTAGTAGTGCCCAATGACGACTCGAGAACGAAATTCCAAAAAAATAAAAGGTGTGGCGGGTCCACCAAATCTGGCGCCAACGGAGATATCCAAACCTCTGCTAAGATTGGTGGAACCAACACACACACACACACACACACACACACACACACACACACATATATATATATATATATATATAATTTATAACCAACAACCCAAAAGTGGAGGCCCGCGGGCTCAACCCCGGGACCTCCCCCTTTATCTATGCCTTAATAAATGCTCCGCCAACCACTAGGCCAACAACCTANACACACACACACACACACACACACACACATATATATATATATATAATTTATAACCAACAACCCAAAAGTGGAGGCCCGCGGGCTCAACCCCGGGACCTCCCCCTTTATCTATGCCTTAATAAATGCTCCGCCAACCACTAGGCCAACAACCTAAGTTGTTTACAATGCTCGAAATATTACTTAAAAATTGAATCTGCCCAATGTTGGGGGGAGAGGCGCGTGAGGGTACGACCAACACGTTTTATGAGGCAGTTTTGGCATTAATTGCAGGTTGTAGGGCACGAAAACCAAGACAGAGTTTCACTTGGGCCTTGGAGTGCCAGAGTCAGATTGAGGTGTGGAGACAGTCATGTTTGGGTAATTCGACGCCACGAATTCAATGGTGTTGTTTGTTTTATGATCTGAGCAAAAATTCTGCAGCTTAATTCTAGAATGAGGTATACTTACGTATTTCGCCAAATTCTTTTACTGAGTTAATAAAAAGGCCTACCCATTTGAGAGTAGGACCCAAAGACGTATTCCACCAGGGATGAACTCCGTTATCAAGTTTTTTGTGTTCATATTTGATGCTTATGTCTCTTCATTATTGAGTTTTTCCTTCTTTAATGGTGCACTTTAATTTATGCTCATTTAATACAATTCTTTATAAGTCACTTCGATAAAAAGATCTTAGATCATGTTAGTATTAGAGCAGTCATTTTTTACTTGAACTGTTGAGTGTGAATGCTTACTAGGGCCAAGCATAAGCAGGGTGAAGGAAATCTTAATACTTTCAATCCCAAAGTTGGTCGTGCATCCCGAAGGAAGAAAATGACAGAAGAGGACAAGCATGATGAACATGAGAAAAACTTCCATATGGTCTTTTATTGCATGTCAGAAATGGTCGAACGAATGTATGGAGACTATGAGTAGAGTATGAAGAAGAAATGGAAGAAAAAGGAAGCACAAGTTGATGATGATGTTTCGGTAAATCAAGGGGCAGGAGGAGACCCTCTCGAGCCTCCATCTTCGCCATCAAGTTCTAGTTCTTCTTCCTCTGAGCATTCTCATCATTCTAGCCATAAGGCCTCTTTTAAGAAACCATTATGAAAGCTTGATGTAAAATTTGCTTTACCTATGTTTAATGGAGATGCTAATCCTGAAAATCTAGATAATTGGATGCGACAGGTTGAAGTATATTGCCATGTTCAACATGTTGATGAAGAGGAAGTTAAAGTGCATCTGGCTTCTCTTCGATTGGAAGGCACTGCTCTCATATGGTGGGAGAATAAACTTCAGGACATAAGTAAGTGTGGTAATCTTCTTTCCTCATGGTCGAAATTTAAATCAATGATAAGGAAGCAATTTTATCCATTGGGTTATTTACATAAAGCAATGATGGGATGACAAAGTTTAAGATAAAGTAAAGGTAAAACTGTACAAAGTTTCAAAGAAGAATTTAGGAAAAAAGTTCTTGCATTAAACATTCCTTTGGATTCTTATTAAACTTTAATGAAGTATATTGGCGCACTTCACAGTTGTATTCGTCATACTTTGCTATTGTTTAACCCCACCAGTCTTGACGAAGTTTGTGTGCAAGCTACTCACCTTGAGAACAGGGGAAAGCATGTTCAAGAAGATCCCACAAAGAAACCTTCCAATCTCCCACATAAGCCATTTAAGAAGTTTAAAAAGAAGGACAAGAAGACCGCCACAGTAAAGAGAGAAGAAGGAAATCCATCTTGCACTCATTGCAAGAAAAGTGGTCACGATGATGAACACTGTTGGAAACTACATCCATAAAAGAGACCGAAACAATTTGGAGGAAAGGGGAAGACAAAAACCGTTGCTACAGTGCAACAAGATATTGGTTTCGATTCAGGAGACGAAGGAAAGATCACAACGGTTGGAGTACAAGGTAAATATTCCCTTCATGCTAGTTCAAATTCCAATAATGAATCTCATGATGATGATCGAAAGAGGAATGGCTTATTTCATATAATAGTTGTATCTAAACACACTAAGATAGATACATTGTTTGATCTGGGTTCCCAAGTAAACTTGATATCTGAAGCACTTGTCAAAAAGATGGGTCTTGAAATGAAACTAGATCCAAAGCCTTATCCTCTTGTTTGGGTATGTGATAAAGCAAAACTTAATGTCACCAAACAATGTAGGGTCTGATTTTCTATTGCTTCAAAGTTGATTAATGAAGTGGATTTGGATGTTGTATCACTTGATATATGTGGCACAGTGTTGGGAAGTCCTTATCTTTATGATAGAAAAACAATCTTCTTTTGTCAAGAGAACAAATACCAGCTTACTAAGGGGGGAGTGGAATATATTGTTAGAGCTCACAACATGAGGGTAAACACACCACTTGTTAGTGCAGGCCAAATGAAGAGACTCATAAACACTAATAAGAGATATGTACTCGTGGTCGTAAGGGAGAAAGATGTCGGAACATCCGACACTTTCCAAGGATGTGATCCTTCTCATAAGAAATAATTAATTAATATTGTTTCTAAGTATGATGATATTTTTTGGGAACCAGATGGATTACCTCCTTAGAGGGAAATCCAACATGAAATGCATCTTCAGCAGGATTCTCCTCTTCCTAATGTGGGCATGTATAAGATGTCAGTTGTGTAGATGACAGAGATCAAGAAGTAGGTACAAGGCTTATTGGATCAAGGGGTCATCAGGCCGAACTCATCTCCTTGTGGTTCTCTGATCGTGATGGTGCCAAAGAAAGATGGCACATGGCGAATGTGTGTCGATTATTGGGCCTTAAATAAAATCACGGTGAAAAATCGATACCCTCTTCCTCATATAGATGATTTACTTGATCAGTTAAAGAATGTTGCTTATTTCACTAAGTTGGATTTGGGCAGTGGATACCATCAACTTAGGGTTGTAGAATAGTATGCATGGAAGACTGCCTTTAAAACAAAACATGGATTGTTTGAGTGGTTAGTTATGTCGTTTGGGCTTTGTAATGATCCAACAACTTTCATGCGTGTGATGAATGATGTATTCAGGCCTTTTCTAGATGATTTTGTGATTGTATATTTAGGCGACATTCTTATTTTTAGCGGGACTTGGGATGAACATGTGAGGCATGTAAAGCAAGTATTGGATACTTTGAAAAGGGAAAAGTTGTATGCAAAATTGTCCAAATGTGAATTTGGTAAGACTGAACTTGTGTACTTAGGTCATATTGTAGGAGGACGACAGATAAAAATTGATCCTTCCAATATTGATGTAATTATAAATTGCCCTGAGCCCAAAAGTGTAACCGAGATGCAGAGCTTCTTAGGTGTAGTCCAGTATTGGAGGAGGTTCATTTCAAAATTCTCCTTTATAACAACTCCTTTGCATGCCTTAATCAGTGTGAAGAACACTTTTCAGTGGGGGGGAAAGCAACAAAAAACTTTTGACACTTTGAAGGAAAAGAACAGTACCGCACCAGTATTAACACTGTCAAATTTGTTGAACAACTGAGAGGGGGGGTGAATCCGTTGTTATCGTGCTTAAACAATTATGCTTATTTTAAAACCTTTACAATGGCATTAATGGCAGTCACAATAATGCATGGAAGTAAGCAATAGAACATTCAGCATCAGTCACACATATGAGATACACATAGACATATATTTCTTGAGGAAACCCATAAAGGGTAAAAACCTCTTCTTCTTTATATGATAAGTAATATTTACATTCTTTACATTATCATACATATGAGAACCGACTCATAATGAGGCTGCAACCTCTCTTTTGCAAGCTACTACTTGCTGAGAGCACCAACTCTCTGGTTTCTCTAGCACCAACTAGAAGGAAGCACCAACTCCCTGGTTTCTTTAGCACCAACTAGAAGGAAGCACCAACTCCCTGGTTTCTCTAGCACCAACTAGAGGGAAGCACCAACTCCCCAAGTGTTCCAGCACTAACTTCCAATCATACAGGCACCAACCTGTAAAACAGAGAACAACAGTTCTCCCTTGCACCACCCTGCCACCCTGGTTTCTCTGGCTGCAACCAGATGGAAGCTACAACTCCCTATGTTCAAGCACCCACATGAACCTCTGAGGACAACAGTCCTCCCTAGCACCTCCCTTCCACCCTAACATATAAATATTGCTAATGAAACTTATA
The DNA here is from genome assembly GCA_032191745.1 of Picea mariana. NCBI lineage: Eukaryota > Viridiplantae > Streptophyta > Pinopsida > Pinales > Pinaceae > Picea > Picea mariana. Next base: position 107,857 of record JASDQU010100864.1, read on the forward strand.
ACAGTGATATAATTTTTATCATTGGCTTACTAGACTTATCACTGTTCTTTTACACTGAGCTGCTCTATCTGCATCAGTGTCTTCTGCACACTCCTCTACGCTTTATGTTCTTCTCCTGTTATGCACTGTGTGTCATCTCCATTTGATCCGCCATTCCTCTGCTCTCTATTTCAGCTGTTGTACATTCCTCCTTCTACACTCTTGAATCCTCACAACAACAACAACACATATATTCTCTATTCTGCATACTTATAGACTCCGTGCACCTTGTGCATGCGCTTGTGCATGCGCTTACGCCATTCTTCTGCATGCTCTCTCATGTCAAATACTCTACTTGTTCATCATGGCAACTCTTCAGCTCCTCTGGCAGTTAGATCCATCTGTCAATTGTCATTGGGTGTTAAGTCGAGATTCTTCAGCTTCTCTGGCAGTTGAGACTCTTCGTCTTCTCTGTCATAGACGAGCTCATCCTCTGGCAGAAACCATCATTTGTTTCTAGCAGTTACACCGTGAAGTGCAACAGTAGCCCTTCGATCTTATTCAAATTCATCTGCATCATTGAATTGACTTCATTGAATCTTGCGTTCATTTTTCCATTTCGCACTTCGGCATTTTCAGGATCCTCGTGGTAAGGATTTCGTTACTCTCCATGTCCCGATTCCCGAAACTCTGAAATAGAGCTTGTCTGCACTAGCTCCTTCCTCCATCTTCCGCTGATGTGACCAATGTCTATGACCACAGGCTGAGCCAAAATGTGTTTCACATTTCGACATTTTGACAATTCGACAATCCTGTTGTGAGGCATCTCGACTCTCCAAGTCACGATCTCTGAAACTCCGAAATGGAGCTTGCCGCTTCAAGCTTTTCTCTACAGCTCTTCGACGATGTGACCACCATCTATGTCCAAGCACTTATCCATAAAGCGCTTTCGCGATTTCGCAATTCGGCATTTCAGCATCCTTGTTGTGAGGATTTCTTTACGCTCCATTGCCCAATCCCCGAAACTCCGAAATGGAGCTTGTCGATTAGAGCTCTTCTCTACAGCTCTTCGATCTCCAGATCAACGATCCACAATCCGTAGTCAACGAACGACTATCCTCTGCCCCGGGACTTTGGGGGAGTGATGGAGTTAAAACTCCCGAAGCAAAAACTCCCGTAGTGAGGTCAGTCTTGCGTCACTCGATGATGTGTCGTGACCTGAGTGGCTGCCACGTGTCACTCAGAATTGTGAATTCCAGTGGCCTGAAATGCCAAATCAACTTAACACTTGTCGTTGTCTGATCATGCCACGTGTCATAGTCTTCCACCTATTTTTTCTGACGTGGTCTGCCACATTCACCTCCTGGATCTGTCGGCCCATATCACTTCACGATTTCACAGATCGCGATTTCAACATTCTTGATGTGAAAGTTCTCGACACCTTCAAGTCCCGATCTACGAAACTCTGAAATGGAGTCAGGTCAACTTTTTGGATTTTCGCACTTCACAACTTCGGGACTCCTATGAGGAGTCTCGACACTTGACTTCTCCATCTCTTGGCATCCGAAATCCCTAATGAAGTCAGATCAACGGTCCAAATCAAACCTCGATCTGACGGCTAAAGTTATTTCGCGATTTCGCATATCGCGAGTTCGGGACTCCTGTTGTGAGGGTCCTTGACATTTCCATCTCCCGATATACGAAATCTTAGTATCTGATACTCCAAAATGGAGTTGGATGAACATCACATCGACGTTTCACATTTCGCGATTTCATGACTCTTGTAGTGAGAGTCCTTGACATCTCCATCTCCTGGTATCCAATACTCTGAAATGGAGTTTGATTAACATCACATCAACGTTTCGAATTTCGAAACTTCGGGACTCTTGTAGTGAGAGTCCTTGACATCTCCAACTCTCGGTATTCGAAATCCCGGTATCCGATACTCCGAAATGGAGTCGGATGAAAATCACATCGGTGTTTCGCATTTCGCGATTTTGGGACTCCTGTAGTGAGAGTCCTTGACATCTCCATCTCCTCGTATCCGAAATCCCAGTATCCAATACTCCGAAATGGAGTCTGATTAACATCACATCAGTGTTTCGCATTTCGCGACTTCGGGACTCCTGTAGTGAGAGTCCTTGACATATCCAACTCCTGGTATCCGAAATCCCGGTAGCCGAAACTCCGAAATGGAGTTTTACCAACACTTCAATCTTTCCATTCGATCATCGTTGCACTGCTGGTCTTCCTTGCCTGCTTGTTTGCCATCAAATGAACAAGCACACCTTCGCACTGCGTTCGACTTTGTGCTGATTCCTCCTGATCTTACTTTGTTCCTGTTTTTCCATTGATGCATACTTTGATATTGCCATCAATGACAAGAATACTCTGCCTGTTAAACATGCCAACAATCCTCTGCACTATCACTCGATGATCTTATCGAGCTTGTTCTGCTGCGTCTTCCCAAAATACTTCTGGTGTCTGCCTGGCACATTATACCTGTACTCAAGCCATCATCGCTGTTGTACTTGCCTGTACACATGCCATCATTGCTACTGTTCTTGCCATCAATGACAAGCATACACTGCCTGTAAAACATGCCAACAATCTCCCCCTTTGGCATTGATGGCAAAAAAGGCACCCAGACCTGTTCTTTTTCTCCCCCTTTGACATCAATGTCAAAGAAAACATGCTCCCCCTGAGCTGTTGCAGTATTTTTAGTAGGTATCAGATATTCAATCAATACAAAACTCCCCCTAACAAGATGGACTCTCTTATTTGAGGCCTGCAGAGTATTTGTATCTACACCAGAGTCTTCTCTTTCTGATTCTTGGATCTGTTCATCTTCAGCTTCCGCTGTATTCACCTCTCTTACTAGGACTCCTTCATCAACCTTTTCTTCTCATAACTGGATGACTCCCGCTATCACTGTTCTCTCTCTGCTTCTGACTGTTTTCCTCCTTTGTTTCTAAAAGGTTAGCTTTCCCTAACAAGGTTTTTCCTCTTGTTATCTCTATAGGATGTCATGTATATAATTTTGTAAAGCAAAATGCTGTTGTTGAAAATGTTGCTATCCTAGTGGCACACTGTGTAATTGTAGCTCATACTTGTCAAACAACCCTTGGATCTCCCCATTGATTCTCATCGATCTCTATCACTGCAATTTTCATTTTTCTTCCATGATGCAAACAATCCAAGGCTTTTATGACCATATTCAATCACAAGAAAAAACTGCTACACCCACTCTCATTCCTACTTTTCTTTCTCACAAATGAAGGACCCGTATCAGGTTTCTTAGGAGTACTGATTTCTTCCTTGTTGTATCCAATACCAGATTTCTCATTTGGTGATCTCTGACTATCCAAGATCTTATCCAGGGTCATGGAGCTGTTTAAGAGCTTGCTTTGGGTGTTTTCCTTCTCAACCTTCAAGACTTCTGCTTCTAGCTTATGACATGGTTCTTCTCCTACTTCATCCATGGGGTAAATGCTAACTGAACATGCTTTTATTGTATATGAATCTTCTTCTTTACTTGCAGGGGAGGATTCAATATTAACATCATTAATTGTCCTTATGCCTTTATTCACCACTTTTCCCGAGTTTACATTTACCTTACGCTCTTTGGACGTGAGCACCTCTTCACTGCCTCTGTCACATTTTTTACTTTTATTGAGAAAATTATGTTTTAGATCATCCACAAGCAGATCGTACTGGGCATCTCCTTTGTCATTACCCAAACTCACCATCCCTCTTTCCTTGATTTTACCTGGTCCATCATTTTCAAGGATCACATTTCCTGTTTTGCTTTTACTTATGGATAGTAGCTTATCCTTGTCTCCAATCATGTGCTTGGAACATTCACTGTCTATATTCCTAGAGGCCTTTTGTTTTTGAGTTGAGGGTGTTTGACCACATTTTTCATTATCTTTCCTTTTCCATGTGTTGGCCTTTCTATCTAAGAACTTTATCCTTGGATCTGCTTTGTAGTTCTTCAGATGGCAGTTTGCATCTTTGTGGCCAAAGTTGTGACAGTTATAGCATTCAATCTTATTGTTCAATAGGTCAAAGTCATTGTTGCAGCATTGTCTACTCATTGACTATTTATTATTTCTTGACCTCCTCAGTTGCATATCTCTAGACTTAGTTTGGAAATTTGCAATCTGTGATGGTTTGTTACTTGGCTGTATCATTCTTTGTTGTGGCAACTATTTATTCTTTTGAAATCTTAATTGCTCATGTCTAAGTCTTAAGGAACAATTTGGAGCTTTGTGACCAAAATTATAACAGTAGAAACAATATCCATAGAAAAATTCTTTGTATCTGGAAAATGGTTGTCTTCTTTGAGCAAATCGATTTCTTTCATGCTGATGATGTCTTTGACCAGGGAGTGCATTATTTCTTTGTTCTACAGATTAAGTCCTGGCACCTTTTTCTTTACTTGTCCTGGGCGGTTGATTGTCTTCCTTTATTTCTGCAGGATTGTTGTTGTCATTGGTTATAGATTTGACAAACTTGATGGATCCTTTGTTTCTAGGCTGACCACTACTTGATCCCTCTTCATAACCCAAACCAATTTTCAACTTTGAATTCCTTTGCTGATTTAGAATGGTGGCTAATCCTTCCGAGGCTTTGATACTTGATAGATTCTGATGATACAAGGCTTGAAACTTCTCCAACTCTTTTCTTGTTTTCACTACTTCTTCTTCTAAAGCTTTAGATCTTGCCTTCCTTTCTGATAACTGTTGTTTCATAATGTCCTCTATTTTCTTTGCCTCTTCTAATTCCACTTTAGTAGGGGCAAAGTATTCATCAGGCTGGTTACTGTCTTTCTCGAACTGTATCGGCAATTGTTTTTGCTTTTTGTTCTTAATTCTAAGTCTGTCAATCTCTTCCAGTGCACTGATCAGTTCTCCTTCCAAATCAACCACAACTTCTTCATCATTATCATCACTGCCTGTGATTTTACTATCATAATCCTCTTTGGCCATAAGCATGAAGTCATTTACCTTATCTTCACAAGAAGAGTCACTATTGGTGTCTTCTAAGGAGTTATCATTGTTTACACATAAACTTTTCTTTTTATCAAATCTTTTGGGTTTGTACTTCTCTTCACCTTCAGAGTTCTGATCATGTTTCTTGTGTGGACATTTATTTGCAAAATGACCTATCTTACCACAGTTGAAACATTTGAAGGGCAGCTTACCTTGGTACTTGCCTGATCCTTTCTTTAGTCTTCTCACGAATTTTGCTTCAATTTCATCAGGCTCAGAATCTTGATTCTTATCTGCTTTAAATGATTCTTCTCTAGAGGTGGGTTTATCTGTAACTATCCTCATTTCATATGCAGTCAACGTTCCTAGAAGTTGATCAAAAGACAAAGTCTTTATATCATTAAGTTCTTCTATAGCTGAGACCTTTGGGTTGAACCTATCTGGCAGAGATCTCAAAATTTTCTGAACTAAGGAGGGTTCCTCAATTTCTTCACCAAGTGCTTTCATTGCATTTACTAGTTCTTCAACTCTCAGAAAATACTTCCCAATGGTTTCATCTTCTTTCATCTGTAGCTTCTCAAACTGTACTCTGTAGGTTTGAAGCTTGGCATCTTTTACCTTCTCATTACCTTCATGACTGCTAATGAGTTTGTCCCACATTTCTTTGGTAGTTTGAAGATGCATCACCTTCACAAACTCAACTTCTGCAAGTCCATTCAAGATAGCATTCATTCCCTTATCATTAAAGATAAATTCTAACTTATCATCATTGGAAGCTAGCACAACAGGCTTTATGTATCCAGTCTCTACTACATTCCAAACATCAGCACCTAAGGCCATTAGGTATGTTCTCATTCTAACCTTCCAGAAGGAAAACTTTGTTCCATCAAACAGACAAGGCCTAGTGACTGAAGTCCCTTCATGACTTGACATGTTTAAGCTCCAGGATATACCCTTAGGTAAAAGGGGCCTGCTCTGATACCAATTGTTGAACAATTGAGAGGGGGGGGGGGTGAATTAGTTGTTACCGTGCTTCAACAATTATGCTTATTTTAAAACCTTTATAATGGCATTAAAGACAGTCACAATAATGCATGGAAGTAAGCAATAGAACATTCAACATCAGTCACACATATGAGATACACAGAGACAGATATTTCCTGAGGAAACCCATAAAGGGTAAAAACCTCTTCTTCTTTATATGATAAGTAATCTTTACATTCTTTACATTATCATACATATGAGCACCGACTCATAATGAGGCTGCAACCTCTCTTTTGCACGCTGCTATTTGCTGAGAGCACCAACTCTCTGGTTTCTCTAGCACCAACTAGAAGGAAGCACCAACTCCCTGGTTTCTCTAGCACCAACTAGAAGGAAGCACCAACTCCCTGGTTTCTCTAGAACCCACTATAGGGAAGCACCAACTCCCCAAGTGTTCCAGCACCAACTGGATGGAAGCACCAACTTCCAATCATACAGGCACCAACCTGTAAAACAGAGAACAACAGTTCTCCCTTGCACCACCCTGCCACCCTGGTTTCTCTGGCTGCAACTAGATGGAAGCTACAACTCTTTGTGTTCAAGCACCCACTTGAACCTCTGAGGACAACAATCCTCCCTAGCACCTCCCTTCCACCCTAACATATAAATTTTGCTAATGAAACTTATCACAGTGATACAATTTTTATCATTGGCTTACCAGACTTATCACTGTTCTTCTACACTGAGCTGCTCTGTCTGCATCAATGTCTTCTGCACATTTCTCTACGCCTTATGTTCTTCTCCTGTTATGCACTGTGTGTCATCTCCGTTTGATCCGCCATTTCTCTACTCTCTATTTCAGCTGTTGTACATTCCTCCTTCTACACTCCTGAATCCTCACAACAACATCAACACATCTATTCTCTATTCTGCATAGTTATAGACTCTATGCACCTTATGCATGCACTTACGCCATTCTTCTGCATGCTCTCTCATGTCGAGTACTCTACCTATTCATCATGGCAACTCTTTAGCTTCTTTGGCAGTTAGATCCATCTGTCAATTGTCACTGGGTGTTAAGTCAAGATTCTTTAGCTTCTATGGCAGTTGAGACTCTTCGTCTTCTCTGTCATAGACGAGCTCATCCTCTGGCAGAAACCATCATTTTTTTCTAGTAGTTACACTGTGAAGTGCAACAGTAGCCCTCCGATCTTATTCAAATTTATCTGCACCGTTGAATTGACTTCATTGAATCTTGCGTTCATTTTTCCATTTCACACTTTGGCATTTCGGGATCCTTGTGGTAAGGATTTCGTTACTCTCCATGTCCCGATCCCTGAAACTCCGAAGAAACTCCGAAATAGAGCTTGTCTGCACTAGCTCCTTCCTCCATCTTCCGCTGATGTGACCAATGGTTATGACCACAGGCTGAGCCAAAATGTGTTTCGCATTTCGACATTTCGACAATTCGACAATCCTGTTGTGAGGCATCTCGACTCTCCAAGTCACGATCTCCGAAACTCCAAAATGGAGCTTGCCGCTTCAAGCTTTTCTCTACATCTCTTTGACGATGTGACCACCATCGGTGTCCGAGCGCTTATCCATAAAGCGCTTTCACAATTTCGCAATTCAGCATTTCGGCATCCTTGTTGTGAGGATTTCTTTACACTTCATTGCCTGATCCCCGAAACTCCGAAATGGAGCTTGTCGATTAGAGCTCTTCTCTACAGCTCTTCGATCTCCAGATCAACGGTCCACAATCCTTGGTGAACGAACGACTATCCTCTGCCCCGGGACTTCATCCTTCGGGAATTTGGGGGAGTGATGGAGTTAAAACTCCCGGAGCAAAAACTCCCGTAGTGAGGTCAGTCTTACGTCACTCGATGACGTGTCGTGACTGCCACGTGTCACTCAAAATTGTGAATTCCAGTGGCCTGAAATTCCAAATCAACTTGACACTTGTCGTTGTCTGATCGTGCCACGTGTCATAGTCTTCCACCTGTCCTTTCTGACGTGGTTTTCCACATTCACCTCCTGGATCTGTTGGCCCAGATCACTTCGCAATTTCGCATATCACGATTTCAACATTCTTGATGTGAAAGTTCTCGACACCTTCAAGTCCCGATCTGTGAAACTCCGAAATGGAGTCAGGTCAGCTTTTCATCTTTTCGCACTTCGCAACTTCGGGACTCCTGTGAGGAGTCTTGAGACTTGACTTCTCCATCTCCTGGTATCCGAAATCCCTAATGAAGTCGGATCAACGGTCCAGATCAAACCTCGATCTGACGGCTAAATTTATTTCGCGATTTCGCATATCGCGAGTTCGGGACTCCTATTGTGAGGGTCCTTGACATTTCCATCTCCCGGTATCCGAAATCTCGGTATCTGATACTTCGAAATGGAGTCAGATGAACATCACAATGGCGTTTCTCACTTCGCGATTTCGAGACTCCTGCAGTGAGAGTCCGTGACATCTCCATCTCCCGGTATCCGAAATCCCGGTATCCAATACTCCGAAATGGAATCTGATTAACATCACATCGAAGTTTCTCATTTCACGACTTCGAGACTCCTGTAGTGAGAGTCCTTGACATCTCCAACTCCCGGTATCTGAAATCCTGATATCCGATACTCCGAAATGGAGTTGGATGAACATCACATCGACGTTTCGCATTTTGTGATTTCGGGCCTCCTGTAGTGAGAGTCCTTGACATCTCCATCTCCTGGTATCCGAAATCCCGGTATCCAATACTCCGAAATGGAGTCTGATTAACATCACATCGACGTTTCACATTTCGCGTCTTCGAGACTTCTGTAGTGAGAGTCCTCGACATGTCCAACTCCCGGTATCCGAAATCCCGGTAGCCGAAACTCCGAAATGGAGTTTGACCAACACTTCGATCTTGCCATTCGATCATCGTTGCGCTGTTGGTCTTCCTTGCCTGCTTGTTTGCCATCAAATGAACAAGCACACCTTCGCACTGCGTTCGACTTTGCGCTAATTCCTCCCGAGCTTACCTTGTTCCTGTTTTGCCATCGATGCATACTCTGATCTTGCCATCAATGACAAGAATACTCTGCCTGTTAAACATGCCAACAATCCTCTGCACTATCACTCGATGATCTTATCGAGCTTGTTTTGCTGCGTCTTCCCAAAATACTTCTGGTGCCCGCCTGACACATTATACCTGTACTCAGGCCATCATCGCTGCTGTACTTGCCTGTACACATGCCATCGTTGCTACTGTTCTTGCCATCAATGACAAGCATACACTGCCTGTAAAACATGCCAATAGAATTTTCAACAACCCTTTGAGATCGAGATAGATGCCAATGGATATGCCATGGGTGCAGTATTGATGCAATATCCTAAGCCTATCTATTACCACTCTGAAACTTTTAACCAAGTTGTTGTTAACTCTCCTACATATGAAAAAGAGCATTATGCATTAGTTCAAAGCGTAAAGAAATGGAAGCACTACTTGTTAGGGAAGGAGACAATCATACATACAGATCATCGACCTTCATAGTATCTCCAAGCACAAACCAAACTGCAACAATCTGGACATTACAGATGGATGGGTTTCCTAGAACAATTTCATTTAGTAATCAAGTACAAAAAGGGTACAAGTAACAAGGTAGTTGATATGCTTTCTAGACCTCCTTTTGCTGCTTCTATTATTTTCAAGAATACTTCTTTATCTCATCATAGTTATGTGGAAGAATATGCCATTGTTGAAGATTTTAAAGAAGTATATGAGAAGCTAACCCATGGTGCACAGGTAGAGAACTATTGTCTGTAGGGAAAACTACTCTACCATCTTGGAAAGCTATATATTCCTACAAGTGAACGAGTCCATGTAATACGAGAAGCTCACACTTCTCTTGTGTCTGGGCATTTTGGGGTAGGAAAAACTATGGCTTACTTGTAGAGGTTTTGTTATTGGCCTCAAATGAAAGCAATTGTAACTAAATATGTAAAGGGGTGTGTGATGTGTTCTACTTGTAAGCCCACTAATAGAAATCTGGGGCTATACTCACCACTACCTGTTCCATCCCATCCATGGGAAAGTATCTCCATGGATTTTGTAGGGGGTTTACCAATGTCGAAAGGGGGTCATGACTATTTGTATGTTGTAGTGGATAGGTTCAGCAAGATGTGTATCTTAATGCCATGTAAAAAGAAGATCACTATTGAGCAGACTGCTAATCTCTTTTTTTAGTATGTTTGGGTTCACTTTGGGTTACCCACATCCATTATCTCAGATCGAGATACCCGATTCCTTGGGGATTTTCGGACAAGCTTGTGGAGAATGATGGACACCAAATTGAAGAGGAGCAGTGCTTTCCATCCACAGACCGACGGACAGACATAGGTTGTAAACTGAACAATGGTACTTTTTCTTCGAGGCTACTGCAACAAGCATCCCAAGTTATGGGATGAACAAATACACTATGTACAACATGCTTACAACCGAGCCTTACATTCCTCCACTCAGTGTTCTCCTTTTGAGACATGTTTTGGGTACCTACCTAAAGTTTCTTTAGACTTGATGTATGGGAGAGATGTCGATTCAAATGAATAAATAAATGAATACAGAGCCCGCAAGTTCATCTAGAGACTCCAGCAGGTACACTAAGAAGTCAAGGAATAGATGGAGAAAAGTCAAGCACAATATAAAGCTCGACATGAAAAACACAGGGTTGATCATTAGTTCCAGGTTGGAGACCAGGTATGGCTTCACATCAACAAGGAGAGATTGAAGGGTGAAGGCAAGAAACTTAAGACCATTCGTTATGGACCCTTCACTATTTTGGAGAAAAGTGGTACCAATGATTTTCGTCTGGATCTCCCACCTTATATGAAAATTTACTCAGTTGTAAATGTAGAGAACTTGAAATTCTTCGAGCCTCCCATGATCATGGATCAGGATGAGGAAGTTTCAATACCTTCAGTTGATGAGTTTTCTCCTGAGTACTTGGATGAGTTAAAGGAAGATATCATCCTGGACAGAAGGATGAGGACTTCACGCAGGGGTGATGTTCATTATCTTCGAGTAGGCTTAAAGGGCACACATCCAAGCAAGGCAAAGTGGATTAAGAAGGACAAGGTGAGGAAACTCTTCCCTCAGTTACATGTTGATTGATGAAAGCTTTTGGTGGTCCAAAAAGATCTTAGTGGGAAGGCGTGATCCAAAAAGGATTAAGAGAAGACTAAGGACACCTTAGAACTCGCATAAGCAACTTAGGAAGCTCAAAATGGTCTTAGCAGATAGAGAAAGGGAAAAAATTCAAAGTTCTCAAAATTTAATGAAATTGATAGCATCGTGAAGAGTGCACCCCAAGATTTCCAACAGCGCAAACGACTCGTCAAACGGAGTTACGGATCGAAAGATATTCACGGTCAAAGTTTGGTCAACCTAGCCTAGTCAACAGGGGGATGAGTTAGCATTTGTACAACATACGTGGTACACGTAGGAAGTGACATGTGTCATGACGATGTGGAAACACCATAGGTTGCCACGTGTCACTCATATTTTCCTTTTTCGGGTCGTTTCATGGACCAGTAAAAATGTGCCACATGGCAGTCCGTACAACCACATGGTAGACTGTATGGTGACATGGTAGGATGATGTGGAAGACCGTACGTTGATGTGGCAGGTGATTGTATAGTTGGTTGACGTGGCCCAATGGTTGGCTACCACGTGGCAGTGTGAAAATGCCCAATGACGGCCTGAGAACAAAATTTCAAAAAAATAAAAGGTTTGGCAGGTCCGCCAAATCCGATGGGACCCCGCCAAATATGGCGCCAACGGACATATCCAAACCTCTACTAATAATGGTGGAACCAACATGTATTAATATATATATATATATATATATATATAAGTTACAACCAACAACCCAAAAGGGGAGGCCTGCGGGCTCGACCCCGAGACCTCCCCCTTTATCTATGCCTTAACAAATGCTCTGCCAAACACTAGGCCAACGGCCTATGTTGTTTACAACGCCAAAAATATTACTTAAAAATTGAACTCGCCTAGTGCTCGGGGGAGAGGTGCGTGAGGGTACGATCGACATGCTTTACGAGGTAATTTTGGCATTAATTGCATGTTGCAGGGCACAAAAACCGAGACAGAGTTTCTCTTGGGCCTGGGAGTGCCAGTGTGGGATTAGGGCATGGAGACAGTCATGTTTGGGTAATTCGACGCCATGAATTCAATGGTGTTGTCTATTTTCTGATTTGAACAAAACTTCTGCAGCTTAATTCTAGAATGAGGTATACTTATGTATTTCACCAAATTCTTTTATTGAGTTAATAAAAAGGCCTACCCATTTGAGAGTAGGACATGAAGACGTAGTCTCTTCATTATTGAGCTTTTCCTTCTTTAATGGTGCACTTTAATCTATGCTCATTTAATACAATTCTTTATAAGTCACTTCGATGAAAAGATCCCGGATCACTCAACCAGAAGGCTTTGTTGTGAAGGGACAAGAGCATAAGGTATGCAAACTCATCAAATTCTTATATGGATTGAAACAAACACCATGAGAATGGTATGAAAATTTAACTGAGCATATTCTGAAATTAAATTTCAATCATTTCAATCTTGATGATGCAACTTTGTTTGTCAAGAAAGTTGGAAAAACAATTGTATATCTTGTAGTATATGTAGATGATATGTCGATAGCAGGGAACAATGAAAGCTACATTGCATCCATAAAGAAAGAGTTGGAGAAAGGCTTCGAGATGTTAGATTTGGGACATCTTCACTACTATTTGGGAATTGAGGTGATTGAAAATCCAAGGTTTATATTCATCTCTCATAAGAAGTAGATTGGAGAATTGTTGAACAATTTTTCCATGTTTGAGTGCAGTCTTGTTTCTACTCCAATGCAACATAATTTGAAATCACATCAAAAGAAGGGAATGAATTTGAGGATGTAATCAAGTATAGATAGCTTGTGGGAAGTCTTTTCTATTTACTACCACCAGACCAGACATTTCATTTGTTGTTGGGATTCTTTCCAGGTTCACGCAAAATCCTTGTGAAGGACATTGGTCTGCTACAAAAAGAGTTCTAAAATACTTGAAAGGAACTCAAGACTTTGGACTCGGGTACTCTAAGGTGGATGACTTCAGCCTGATCAAATATTCTGATTCAAACTTTGTCGGGGATAAGGAAAATGGAGTATCAAATTCAGGCTATCTCATGATTCTTGGATCAACGATTGTCTCTTGGAGATCACGCAAACAATCAGTTCCAACAGATTTCACAACAGAGGCAGAATATGTGGCAGTTGTAGAAGCGACAAAGGAGATTGTGTGGCTCGGGAAAATACTTGAAGATTTGCAAGAGAAACAAGTGATTTATACTCCTATTCCACTTTACAATACTTTTGTAATCAAGTTGGCCAATAATCCTAGATTCCATGATCGAACTAAGCACATCAAAACAAAGTATCACCTTATTCGATATCATGTAGAGGCCAAGAATATTCACTTGAGACATTGTTCCATAAATCATCAAACTACAAACATCTTCACCAAAGCACTTGGAATAGAGAAATTTGAGAAGTCCAGAATGATTATTGGATTCACACACACCCCTTTAGATGAAGGGGGGGAATGTTGGACACTTAATCCTTCAAATTGCATTACTTGTAACACAAATTGTAAATATGAAGAATCGTAGGTGATAGGAAGGGTAACTCGTCCATTGGATGTTGCTTAGGTGTCTGGGAGGAATGATTGTTACCCTCCCCACCCAGGTTTAATTCCTTGTAAGTGACATTTTGTGCCCTTAAATGGGTCTAGGGTCTATAAGATGATCTTGTTGTTGAGCCCCCAATATTTAAAAAATGCTCAGCCTCCTGACATGTTCTCTTGGGAATTTCGGGGGGGGGG
>JASDQU010100864.1:121772-144964 GCA_032191745.1 Picea mariana
GTTCTATCATAGAGAACATATAAAACATCACAGTGCACAAATAAGACTATGTGAACCCGACAGTTGATGGTGAACTGAGTTGGAGAAGTGTTGATTCCTATGATACAGATTAAGAGGATGATATGGGAAGATGGAAAAATAAGTTGTATGAGGCATCAAACAAGAAATGTGCATGGGGCATTTGATAACAATGTCGTACTAAATCTAAAGCAACAATAGATGTCCTTTGAGACAGAAACCTTGCACATTATTGCGTCACGAGATCCAAATGAGGGTGATAGGTATAATGAGCCCATGAATGAGGATGCATAAAGTTCTATCATAGAGAACATATAAAACATCACAGTGCACAAATAAGACTATGTGAACCCGACAGTTGATGGTGAACTGAGTTGGAGAAGTGTTGATTCCTATGATACAGATTAAGAGGATGATATGGGAAGATGGAAAAATAAGTTGTATGAGGCATCAAACAAGAAATGTGCATGAATCACCAAAGCAGTGCGCTGGATTGAATCATAATTGTGAAACCTATTGAAGTTTTATGGTATAGGCCTAGTAGACACATTCCTAGCACAAAAGGAGAAGATTGTACCATAGACCCAAAGGAGTCAAGCTATGGATGTAGTTGTCAAAGGAACACCTACACCTTGGTGGGTGATGCACTGAACAAATCTACAAGAATGGGCACATATGGTAGAGTATATCAAAGCAAGGTTCCAACCCATAACTGACTTAGAATTAATGTGTCGATACAAGGGTACCAAAGATCCTCAGAAGGATATCTCTTTCTATGAAAGGTGTTGGATAGACAAGGATATTCCTAGCATGCAATGGGTTCATGAGATACCCAAGGACAACACACATACAATTGCATGTGTGCACCATACGTCGTTGGAAAACTCAAAACCACTGGATAAGCTATGCACAAAAGTTATATCTGTTTCAAGGTTTGTACATTGGTCCAGCTCACACAGTACAATAAAAAAACCCGACAAAAATCCATTACAAGGGATCATAAACATAATTCGACCAAAGAAGCGTTGTGGTCTGCCAGGTTCAGATGCGTTGTGATGACATACCTTGCACAAGATGAAAGTGCACAATACTGTGCACGATTGGAATATGACTTAGTTATAATAGGCATAACCAACGTAATAAGTAGGCAGATTAGACAGGTCTGGACATTCACGTGAGACGAGATAGGTGGTACTTTGAACAAATTTAGAAGATTAAAAGGAGATTGAGGTATAAATGCCAGAGTACAACCTAAAGGATGGAACAGTTGGACACGACAAGTGGCCACCAAAATAGGGGCGTATACAACGATGGAGAGGTAGGTCGTTAGCGTTGGGACATGTGACAATAACATGGGGGATTGGAATCAATTATGGCAATAATTTCCCGTTACACATAACAAATATGGAAGAAAGGCATACCATTGATTGACATTAAGGATGAGTGCAGACCAAGGTGGACAAATAAGTAAACATATATCATGGGGAGAAAGTTACCCAACCAAGTATTTAACACTCAAATGCACCACTTCCATTCATTATTTTCGCAGAGAGAACATGGTGTAGAACAATCAGTAGAGTATAGAGCAGAAAGTTGAGTTCAGAGTGACCAAAATACTAGGAGCACTACAATTTTAAGAAAGCTAGTTCTAGACATTTAGCGCACGTAGCCCTCCCAAGTAACGATTGCCATGAAAATACCAGAACATAGCTTTTGAGCATAGGGTGGTAGAATAGTAAACCAGAGGCACTAAGCAATCAACAAGGATTATGGCTTCTGCAAGCAAGCCCAAAGCATAGAAGAAAGTCCATGCGGTCAAGGATGAACATGTGCCCGAGCCCGAAATACCGATCAATGTAGGTATTGCGGGCCATCTAGTGGGAAGGGTTCCCCAACTTGAATATGCAGATTTTAACTTATAGGATGAGGCACAGTTCTCAAAACTATGCTTCGACGCATACACACAAGTGATTTCTAGGGATAGATGGAAAACAAAGATTGGTCACTTAGAAATGGGCTAGGGCCCTCAAGAAATAAGGGATAATGTCATTAGTGGATTATCGCCATTTTGGGTGCAACCTTCCCATCAATGTGTGTGTTTTGTTCTTACTCAGTCGATTGTGTGGTGAGGTCCTTTAAATCGATAAGACATATCAAGTAAAGGGCCTTTTTATCAATGGAGATGATATGGCTGAAGCAATAATGACAAAGGATGCAACGCACGAGGAGGTGTACACAAATTTTGGTACACATAGAGGGTCAAGAGGAGTGGTGGTTTTAGAGATTAACGACGAGAGAGTTCAATTCACCACGTCGATACTTACTAAACGGATTCATCCAAAGCTTCCTGGAGGCACTGGACTTCGACAATGAGTTTCATTGTAGTTGAATATTACTTGTACTAGCCATGATACTATGGAAGCCACCCTCGATCCGCAAGTACGACGAACAGGGATCGCCATCCTTCCTAGTGCCCAAGTTCCTAGAGTTGCAATACAACAAGGAGAAGAAGATCCGGGCTGAGACTAACACAACGTTCCAACGATGGTACATAGAAATTGTGCAAGCACTCCACATACCACACAAAATCATGGATAGATATGAGGACTATCTCTAGTTTTCATGTATGTTTCATAATGTTTACATCACCCCCCTCACAAATCCGAAGGCTGAACCCAAGATCCTCCCTTTCTACATCATCGAGGAAGACATACAATAGGTCATCCCAGAGTGGCCAACTAAACTTTGGCCCACACCAGATGATTATATAGAGAAATTAGAGACAAGAAGTAAGAGGAGGCAAGAAAAGAAAAGGGTAGAGATATCCCAACAAAAAGGAAAGGAACCAATAGGAGAACAACAACAGACCGAGACAACCCAAGGAAAGGGGAACATACCAACCAATCAACAGATGTGCACAAATGCATCCAAGGAAGTCGAAAAGGGAAAGGGCTCAAGTGGAAGCACACACAAGTAATCCTAGAGAAGATTCCACCCACGAAGAGACAACACACAACCCTTGTAGTGTTCCCCACTACTAAACCCATAAAAATTTAAAATTTATGATACCATTAAGCTAAATGCATTTAACAACAGTTCCAAAACACGAATGCAACCAAATTAGCATTCACAAAGTTGCATACAACTACTTAAAACTTTGAGTAAGCACAATCCAAATAATCCCATAATTAATGCAAGCATTGAGGATTTACGTGCATTAATAGCATTATGAACATAGTCATTTATGCAATACACAACATCATATAATTTACTCAAGAACGAAGTATATGCACAACAAATAAAACCTAGAAATATGAACAATGTAACAAATATTACCACTTATATTTTAAACCAAAGGTGCAACTGATTGCAGGGGATGGATGTTCCATCGAATCATAGATTTACTACTCCAAATCTCAACAACAAATCACCCCCGAATTGGGGCGGCGAATCCACAAGAAATGGTGATCTCTTCACTGTCCACTCACAGTCCAATTTTACCCACAACAAACTGATTTTTCCTAAAACTATCCCAAACCTCCAACTCTCTTCCCCTCAACCTACAAAATCCAAGGAAATGGGATCCCCTTTCTCTACACATAGTCTCTTGGGTCTTCCCGCTTCCCTCCAGGGCTCCAACATAGGGTTGCCAAGAATCTTTCTTGTTGGGGACTACAAGGATGTCAGTTGCAAGAAAAAACACCCAACAATAAGCTCATTGTTGGTGGGGTAATTTCTCTCACACAATATCACTCTATAAGCCTAACAACCTAGTTCTCCATGTATTTTACAACTCCAAAACAACTACCACCATGCCTAGAACGGTTGCCTTCAAGCTTCCATGCTCTTGCTATCCAAAAACAAACTAGTTGTAAGAACTCCCCCTTTTCCCATACGCATTTTTCTTTACCCCCAAGCAAGTTGACTCTCACACTCCCCAATGTTGATTGTACTTCATCCCCATGCTCCTAATAACTATGGGATGTGACTTCTCACACCCACCCTCTTACATGTATTCAGTGATTGGGCTCTCATACACTCAAGGGGAAAATTAGAAGGTTCACTCAAAACAATAATTTTATGAATGGTTTGGGATTTAATACACATGAATAAAACCTCCTTAGACCCCTCCTCTTTTGTAGAAACTTAGCCTCCATGACTCTGCCCATTTCCATCTACAGTCAACATCATATTTTGTTTTATTATTTTTGGTATACAATATTTACACATTACATCACTTGGTCCATGGCCATATATCATATTTACATTATACATCATTAAGTTGAGGATTAAAAACATGGATGTTACATTCCTCTCCCCCTACAATTTGCACTGTCCTCGGTGCGCAACACCATATTGGTATACATGTACAAAATTTATATCATAATAGTTTGTAGTTTTGCAAGTTCACAACTCCCGCAACAGTTCCAACCATCAATCTCTTGTTCCCCACAACCCAAGGAAGTGTACCCCCTTCTTTGCATTGTAGTCCTTTCAGGGTATACCACTTCCCTTCCAAGGCTTTAGCACAGATCGGATCAGAAGTCTTCGAGATGTGGCTCCAGGAACCCCAACTACCAAAATGGAGCCTTGCACACTTGTATACAAATGTACATTCAATTTTCTTCAAAATTTGTGAAAATTTGAGAGCATTCTTCCCGCATGGTCTCCTCGTGATCCCACGTAGCATCTTTAGGACTGTAGCAGGTCCATTGAACCTTTACCAAGTTGATGGATTTCTTCCTACGTACTTTGAATTTTCAGTCTAGGATGTGCATTGGTTCCACTCGAAAGTCCCCTTCGTGTTCCACCTGGATCACAATCTAATCAATTACGTGATTAGGATCAGGGACATGTTTCTTCAATAAATACACATGGAACACATTATGAATTATCATGGATGCAGGCAATGTAAGCATGTATGCAATTGGGCCTATCTTCTCCAAGAATACAAATGGCCCACAACATCTTGTTACCAACTTTGGGAAACTTCCCAATCTTAGCAAGCTCCTTTTAGCCTTTACTTTTAAAAACACATGCTCGCCCACTTTGAATTCCATGTATGTCCTACTTTTATTTGCATAACTCTTTTTCCTGTCTTGTACAACCTTTAAATTCTTCTTGATCTTTACCATCTTCTCTTCCATTTCCCTTAGCAATTTTGGCCCAATAACTGCTCTATCTATTGGGTTATCCCAACTCACTGGTGTGTTACATTTTCTGCCATACAAGGCTTCAAACATGCTCATCTTTGTTGATGCATGGTACTCATTATTGTAAGCAAATTCAACGAAGTGAAGATAGTCTTCCCACTTGGAAGGCTGGTCCATTACATACATTATTAGCATATCTTTAATTATCTTGTTGCAAGCATGTATGCAACTAGGATTATCTTATCCAAGACTACAAATGACCCACAATATCTCGCTGCCAACTTTGGACAACTTCCCAATCTTAGCGAGCTCCTTTTAGTCTTTACTTTTAAAAACACATGCTCCCCGACTTTGAATTCCATCTATGTCCTATTTTTATCTACATTACTCTTTTTCCTATCCTATGCAACCTTTAAATTCTTCTTGATATTTACCATATTCTCTTCCATTTTCCTTAACCACTCTAGCCAAATGACTACTATGTCTACTGGGTTATCTCAACTCATTGGCGTGTTGCATTTTCTGCCATACAAGGCTTCAAACAAAATCATCTTCAATGATGTTTGGTACCCATTATTGTAAGCAAATTTAACCAAGTGAAGATAATCTTCCCACTTGGAAGGTTGGTCCATTACATACTTTCTTAGCATATCTTTAATTATCTTGTTAGTCCTCTTTGTTTTCCCATCTGAATTTGGGTGATATGTTGTACTAGAATTTAAATTTGTCTCGAATCCCTTAAACAACCCCTTCCATAAATTTGATGTGAACTTGGGATCTTTGTCAGAAGCAATTGCCTCAGGCACAACATGTAGCCTGGCGATTTCCTCCATGTAAATTTTGCAATGTTGGTTGCCTTGTGAGTTGTTTTCACTAGAATAAAATGTGCAACCTTAGTTAATTTATCCATCACTACCATCATGGAATCATGTTGCCTCATTGTTCTTGGCAATTTAGTAATAAACTCAACCATAACAACTTCTCATTTCCACTTAAGAATGGGAAATAGTTGTAACAACCCAGCTGGATGTCTATGCCCAACATTTATTTTTTGACATTCTAGGCGTCTAGATATATAATCAACCACCTCTTTCTTCATTCTTGGCCAAAAGTATTGGCCCCTTACAAGTGCAATTGATTTTTGATATCGTGAGTGCCCAACATAAGGCACATTGTGCATTTCCCTCAACACTATATTTTTTAGCTCTTTTGACTTTGACACATATACCTTGCCCTTGTACACGAGGACTCCATCCTCTTTCAACTCATAATCTCAAAATTTCTATTGAAACTTGCCTTGTTGTAATGCTTGTTTTATTTGCAAATAGGGTTGATTTGAATTTGCATCCTCTAAAAATTTGTCTTTTAAATTAGTCATGTACATGCTAATGGTCATAGTGTGCATCTCATGAACTCTCCTGTTGAGTGCATCAACCACTTGGTTCTCCTTCTGACTTGTCTGACATTCAAGGTTGGTTGTCCAAATAAATATTTCATACCACTATGGTCTTCTTTGAATTCAAATCTTTTTCCCATGAGATAATGCCTCCACATTTTTAAGGCACAAACTATGGCTGCGATCTCTAAGTCATGTGTGGCATAATTTCTGTCATGTTCTTTCAACTTCTTTAACTCATAAGATACCACATGTCCATTTTGTATAAGGACTCCACCAAGCCCTCCCTTGCATGCATCAATGCATACAACAAAATTTTCATCAGGATCTGCAATCTTCAAGATCGATGCACTTGTTACTATATTCTTTAAGTGCTAAAAGTTTTATTCACATTCAGAAGTCCATTCGAATTTTACACCCTCCTTTTGCAAAGAAGTAGTTGGGTTTGCAATCTTTGAAAAACCTTCAATGAATCTTCTAGAATAACTCTCAAGTCCCATGAATGATATAACCTTTGTAACATTCTTCGGTGTTGGCCATCCTCTAGTGGCTTCTATCTTCTCATGATCAACTACTATCCCCTCCTTTGAAATAATATGGCCCAAGCATTAAATATTCCTTTGATAGAAGATGCACTTACTTAACTTGGCATAAAAATAATGTTCTCTTAATTCTTGTAGCACCATCCTTATATGTTGCTCATGTTCATCCTCCATCCTTGAGTAGATGAGTATATCATCCAAGAAAACAATTACAAACTTTTCCAAATATTCCCCGAACACTCCATTCATCGGACACATGAAGACAACTAGTACATTTGATAGCCCAAATGTCACCACCACAAACTCATAATGTCCATATCTTGTCTCGAATGTTGTCTTGCTTATATATTCTTCTTTTATTCTCACTTGATGATAGCCCGACCTCAGATCAATTTTGGACAATATTCTTGCACCTTTCAATTGATCAAATAGATCAACAATCCTTGGCAAGGGGTATTTGTTCTTTATGGTAACCTTATTAAGCTATCTGAAATCAATGCACAACCTTAAGGTTCCATCCTTGTTTTTCACAAACAGTGTTAGGGAAACTCAAGGTGACACACTTGGGTGTATATACCCCTTCTTCAAAAGTTTTTGAAGCTACATATGCAATTTCTTAAACTCTGTTGTGCCCATCCTATAAGGAGTCTTAGACACTGGGGCAACTCATGGCACCAAATAAATGGAGAAATCATTGTCTCTCTTTGGTGGCAACCCTAGTCCCCCAAATACATCCTCAAAATCCTTCAAGTTCGGATGGCCTTCAACACTTGGCATTTTATCTTTGGTTGCCTCTTCCATATGTTGAATTTTTAATTTTCAGATCTAATAATTATTTCCTTATGATTTCAAATAGAATTTTATGCCACTGTTATCATATAATAAATACACACTAAAAATTTCAACCAAAATAAACTGCAGCTGAAACAATAGAATCATAAAAAGATAGCCATGCACAGTAGACACAAGATTTTATCCTAGGAAATCCAACCTTGGGAGAAAATACAACAACTTTTCTTAAGAAGAATTCGAGCCAATAAGTAAATCACCATGAATAAGAAGAAACCATTAGCACACCTTCTCCCTTGAGGAAGAACCATTAAAGATAGCGAACCACCAAAAACAATGAACCCTCCAAAATAACGAATCATTGACCATTGGCAACTGCAACTAAGACTTGGGCACTAGATGAGAAGAGTTTGTGATGATGTAAAAATGAAATGATCAAGCCTCTTATTTATAGTAATCAAGTCACCTTTAATTTCCTTGTTGGGTCGACTTGACCGAGACGCCTCAATATTTCATTTAATGCTTTATGGGTTTCTTCAATAGTTTAATAGGCTTTGACTTATCTTATTGACATTTCTTCTTTACTAGAAAAGTTGTTCACGAGCCTTCTTGATGTGTCATCTCCTCAAATGCATGTCTAATTAATATAGGGCTCTAATGTTGAGTAGATTCACTAAGAAGCCTCTCATCACAAGGGGTCTCTTGAACCTACATCTTCAACATTAGACTATACTTGTAAACAAGTCAGACCTGCCCTATAAAAAAATAGATCAGTCCATCTTGGAGCAGGCAATGTGAGAGCATCTCGAGTCTTTATCACTCCTTGTCAAATCAACATGACTATTAGGAGAAAGACTACACCTAGGCCATTCACCACTAGTCAAATCGACATGGCCCATGAGTGAATGCATCTTTCTCCCTTGGTCAAATCAACATGACCAATCTAGGAGAATGTCTACCCGATGCTGCTAACTGGAGAAACATAAACATCCTGGGCCATTCACCACTAGCCAAATCAACATGGCCCGGTGAGTGAATGAATCATTCTCCCTTGGTCAAATCAACATGACTAATCTGGGAGAATGTATGCCCGATGTTGAAACATCAACACCATATGGGTTGCATAAATTTGACATCCTTTCTTGAAACTCCTCTTCAACTACATGGCTGAAATTTCTCTAATAGAAATTGGTACTTTGGTTGCTTGTTATCTAAGGCTGCACAAAACCTTGGCATACTTTTGCCCATGTCCTTAACTCTATCAGCCTCCTCAATATTGTGAACAATACTCATATTTTCTCCTTTGTGAGGGCAATCCCTATACGAGTGGTCTCCCTCACATCCCCAAAATTTTATGAGCTGTTGTCTTGGCCTTTTCCCAAATGACTCTCTCATCTTGGGATCATTCTATGCTAGTTTCCCTTGCTGATATTCTTGAGAGAAATTTATGTAAAATGGTGGCTTAAAACTTTTCTTTCTTTGCTCCATCTTGCCTTTATTTTTGTCATCCCAAGCCTTTTGGAAAGTTGGTCTCCCTCTATTATGTTCATAAAGGTACTTTGCTTTCCTTATGGTATCTTCCAATGTCCTAGGCTCATCATAATGTATCTTATCATTGTAGAAAGAAGGTATCCCACTCATAAATCTTTGAATTTTAATCTGCTCATCCTTTATGAAGCAAATATACTTCAATAGTTCAAAGAACCTCCTCTCATACTCCTCCATTGTCATGCACTCAAGCATGAGTTTAAAGAAATCTTTCATCTTCTTTTCATCATAATGCTCTAGAAAGTATTTTGCTGGAAATATCCCTTAAACTGCCTCTATGAGATCCTCTTCTCATCAACGTGCTTAACTTGCTCAAGGTAATCCCACCACATGGATTTTTTTCTCTAGAGGTGGTAGGCTGCAATTATAGCTTCTACATTTGATGAGTAATCATGCAACTAGAAATATTTCCTCATTCCCAAAAACCACGCTTTAGCATTTTCTCTCTTTCTATGTTCTCCATCAAAATTTGGTGGTTTGATCTTCCTGAGCAAAATATTTGACACGTGCCTTCTTCTATGCTTTCTAACATGGGACACACTCGAGTTGCTCTATGGCCCTAAACATTCATGTGCTCTTTGAGTCAATTCTCTTGGTGAATGATGATGTCTGCTCAAACTCCTTGATTGCCTATAATCCCTATGGTCATCCCTCCTATCATGAGATTTGGATGATGCCACTTGCCTAGCACTAGTTGCTTGTTTTGTGCCAGAATCCCTATTGAATTTCCTCTACAACATATTCAGACTCCGTATCATTTTCTGCCGAGCCCTCACCATTCTTTTATTGTCTTCCCTATAGCTCTACACTTCTCTCTACAAGCTTCTCATAGTTTCAGGCAGTTTCACAAGCTCCACCCCGCTCCTTCTTCCTTTGGATTCCATCTCTACATTTCCCATGTTGACATATAGCCTTATGACCTCATATTCATGGTTGTAAGATCCATGGGCATCCTTCATGTCTATAATCCTCATATAGGAACCAAATCTGCTTTCTTATACCTATAGTTTTGCAAGAAATGTGCATGTAACAATTATTGTTAGAATCATGCATATTGTAAAATATTCCATTAACCAAATTACATGTCATTCTTCAATTGAATTTTTGAGAGGTATGGATGCATTGGAATCTAATTCCAATTGTTTAGATACATTCTCCTCAGAATCAATTTTCTAACTATTATACTCATGCATCATTCCCAATTATGAGCTAGAAGTTACAACCTTCTCAAGTTTACAATTTCTACTCATTTATGCTCTATTTTTACTACTGCCATTTTTCCGAGAGACCAATTTCTGCCAACTGTAAAAGAAAGTTCGTCAGGAACAAAACAAACTTTGATATTGAGTGCATATAAAAGTTATGATTGTGAACACACAACAACTTTCATATTTGGAATATGATGCTCAAGTCAAATTCTTATAAATATGGAATTGACGACTTTGTGCTTTTACACTTTCTCCAGACTTAGAAATTTTAGCCAAAACTAGATATCTCCCAAACAAAGAAAAAATGGCCAAAACTACCTCGATAAAAAGTTGTCTTGATTGATGTGTAGAATAAATGTTGACTAAATAAAATTTTCTAGATTGGTGATCTATGGTCCCTTTTTCTCCTCTGAAGTTTTCAAAAAACCTCGAAACATGCCCAGGAATAGTGGATTTTTCCCTGTTTGAGCATCCCCACACCAAATCCTTTTGAATTTCACCATGATCCCAAATGTGTATCTCCATGCTTGCTTTTTGATCTCCCTCTAAATTTTTCACCTTCATTTGGGCTTCGGTTATTGAGCATAACCCCGATCTTCAAAAGTCAGTAATTTGCATTTTTTTGGAATTTTTAAGCAGAATTATCAAGTGGCCCTTACTAGAATTCGTGTAGCCCTCGTCACTGGGAACACACCCCTAAAATTTCATCCGATTCTGAGTTGAAACGCTCATGTTATGGCCAAAACAAGTTTTTGGGTCTAGTTTTTTTTTATATAATTTTTTTTTTGTAAATTGTCTATTTTTCCTAGCGGGACAATCAGACTGATATGGAATGGCACATGGCTTCTGATGTCCACCTAGCATCCCCTGATTCAACCATGTCATCATCCTCCTTCCCCCCTATTGGAGATC
This sequence comes from Picea mariana, assembly GCA_032191745.1. Taxonomy (NCBI): domain Eukaryota; kingdom Viridiplantae; phylum Streptophyta; class Pinopsida; order Pinales; family Pinaceae; genus Picea; species Picea mariana. Next base: position 133,339 of record JASDQU010100864.1, read on the forward strand.
GAGTTATTCCTTCCATCAACGAACTACGAAAAAGTCCTTACTTTCCAAAATTTCGCCAAACTCCGAAAAACTTAGAAATTTCTAACCAAAACTACATTGGATCTGGATCATTGATCTTAATATCAAAGTGATATTTACCTTCGATTCATTGTGCTTCACCAAAACTTCATCGGACTTCGAAAATCTCCATCAACGATTGACGGTTTTCTTTCATCAATTGCATATGAAAAAGTCCATATTTCGTAGAATTTTGCCGACCTCTGATTGCTCCATTGATGATCGACCATCAAAAATATTCTTTTAAATTTTATTCAGACTTTTCCGAACTTTGAATTCCATTATGCATCAGCCATTGTTGATTTTCTTTTAATTTTTGCCTTGAGTTCATCGAACTCCGAACTTCATCGACCATCGACAATTTTCTTTTAAGTTTTTTTGGGACTTCGTCGAAATTCGTCAAACTTCAAACTTCATTAGCCATCAGTCATCGGAAAATTTCTTTTAAATTTTGTTCATACTTCATCAAAATTCAGTGAACTACGAACTTGATCGACCATTGAATATTGTCTTTTAACTTTTGCTCGGACTCAACCGAAATTCACTGAACTCCGAAGTTCATCAGCCATTGGTAATTTTATTTCAACTTTTGTTTAGACTTTATCAAAATTCACTGAACTCAAAACTTCAACGACCATTGACAATTTTCTTTGAACTTTCGTTTAGACTTTGCTGAAATTTTCCAAACTCTAAGCTTCAATGGCCATTGACAATTTTCTTCTAACTTTTGTTCAAACTTCGCCGAAATTGGCTGAACTCTAAAACTTAGAAGATTTTGACCACATCTAGGATGAATCTAGGTCGTCGATCTCAAAATTGAATGCTATCTTGGTTGTTGATTCATCATACCCTATTCCATGAATTCTACCTTCCGCCACCATGGTGCTGCCAATGTGGACCCTACTTATCAGTCCATGTCATGAGTACGTTCCACGACATTGCCTTTACGAAATTTCCAAAAATGTAAAATAATATATTTTTTGAGAATTTTATAATTTCTCAAAAATATTTCTTTGGTGAACTTGGAAAATTTAACTGATCTAGAATGAATATTGACCGTTTATCACCAAATCAAATGTGATTTGGGCCGTTGATTCTCCAACTTCATAGTCTCCATGAAAACATGGGATTTGACCTCGTAATCTAATTTTGTAACTCTGCAACTTGCAGATCGATGGAATTAATTATCTCTTCGACCATTCTGAGTGAAAATTCTACCTGAATTTGCTCAAAATTTTAGGGATTTCACTCTAGTTTCACAAATTTCCCCAAATTAGTCATAGATCAAAATATGTAACAATTAATTTTCACGCCGATTTTTGGCCCATATGGATCCGGTGTTGAACCAATTGCACCGATACTAGTCTATAGCATTCCTCACTACTAAACCCATACAAATTTAAAATTTCTGATACCATTAAGCTAAATTCATCTAACAACAAATCCAAAACATGAATGTAACCAAATTAACATTCACACAGTCACATGCAACTGCTTGAAACTCATAGTAAGCACACAACAAATAATCCCATAATTAAATGCAAGCATTGAGGATTTATGTGCATTGACAATATTATGAATGTAGTAAATTATTCAATACACATTGACATATAATTTACTCATGAACAAAGTATATGCACAACAAATAAAACCCATAAATATAAACAATGTAACAAAGATAAACACTTATCTTTTAAACCGAATGTGCAATCGACTGTAGGGGATGGATGTTCCACCCAACCATAAATTTGCTGCTCCAAATCTCAGCAACAAATCACCCCCAAGTTGGGGTTGAAAATCCATAAGAAAGGGTGGTCTCTCCACTGTCCACTCACAATCCAATTTTACCCACAACAAACATATTTTTCCTACAATTATCCAAATCCTCCAGCTCTAGTCCCCTCAACCTGCATGATCGAAGGAAATGGGATCCCCCTTCTTTGTATAGAGTCTCTTAGGCCTTCCCACTTCCTTCTAGGCTCTAGCATAGTTTGGTTAGGAATCTTTCTTACTGGGGACTACAGGGATGTCAGTTGCAAGGAAAAATGCCCAACAACAATCTCACTGTTGGTGGGGTAATTTCTCTCACATAGTCTCACTCTATATGCCTAAAAACCTACTTCTTCATGCATTTTACAACTCCAAAACAACTACCACCATGCCCATTATGGTTTCCTTCAAGATTCCATGCTCTTCTCTCTCTTACTGTAACAAACAACTAGTTGTAAAATCTCCCTTTTTTTCCCATATGAATTTTCCTTTCCCCCAAGCAAGTTGAATATCACACTCCCCAATGTGGATTGTACTTCAACCCCATGGTCCTAATAACTATGGGATGTGACTTCTCACACCCACCCTCTTACATGTATTCAATGATTGGGCTTTCATACACTAAAGGGAAAAATTATAAGGTTCACTCAAAACAATAATTTTAGGAATGGTTTGGGATTTAATACACATGAATGGAACCCCATTAGACCCTTCCTCTCTTGTGGAAATTCATCCCCCATGAATCTATCCATGTCCATCTCCAGCTGGCATCACATTTTATTTTATTATTTTTGGTATAAAATGTTTTCATATTACATTGCTTGGCCCATGGCCATATATCATATTTACAATATACATCATTAAATTGGGATTAGAAACAAAGATACTACCCTGCTTAAGCCAAGCCCAAACCTTGCATCTAGTGAACAATAACACTCATCGACTTCCTCACAACATACCATTACAATGCCCATCGAAGAGGAAGCCCCTTCTTTGGAGACTGCACCATCCACTATACGCGTAGTATCGACTGGCCAAATGAGCGAGAAAAAATTCAACACCAACAACCCAACGCAACAACCAGGGAAATCTCCCACACCAATCTCGAGTATCATTAAGCTGCTCCAACCTAATTTAGGCATGTAGCATATGCTAAATAGAGAGTCATCATAGAAGTTGGATGAACACTATCGATAGTTGGAGCTTGATCCAACAAACATGCCCATGTCCTAAGAACAACATATCATAGAAAACACGATTGACACCACATCGACGTGCAACAATACCCATAGGAGAATGATACATTTCATCCCTTTGGTCGTCACAACCATTGAGCCATCCAGTACCGCAAAGCCTCAACTATTACCTTACGTTGATCTAGAATTGGCACATGTATCTTCACAAGACCTACAGACCTATATGGCTCCAATCATGAATGAACTGGGGGACATGCATTACGTACTCATATAGCCCTATACAAAATTGCAATAGAATCATGAGCGATAAATTGATGTGCACATGAAAACTCAACATAAGCATGATGAGGAGATAGTTTCTCACAAAGAGATCAAACAACTCCATGAAGCAAAGGTGGTTGCGTACACCTCATTGATCAACACAGTGGACCAAGTCTATGCACAAGTCCTAGTAAAACCATAGAAACTTTGGACCTCCTTGTGCCACATAAACTCAGGAAAGTTAAGGAGAGAGTCCAATACCTGTAGGAACAAAACCTAGAGTGTCAGGAAAAGTTGAAGCACACTCCCCAATCAGAATAAGGGGGGTGGAAAAAACAAATTGCTATCACAAAAAGGCACTACAACAAGGACAAGAGTGCATAACAGATTTCTTGGGGGTAGTTGACTACAACTTTAAGCTCTAGATACACCTCTAGAATGCCCTTGTAATAAGCATTATTGACGATCAAATCCATGCAACTAAGACATATAACAAGAAGAATTAGACACTGCCCTCCTTACTGCCAATAGAATGATAAGAGGCCATGACAACAATTGTGATCCTACCTCAAGAGATTATGTCTACCTGGATTGCACAACAAAAAATTTCGGGCATCATGCTTGACACAGTTGACAAGGCCCAACTGGACTACTACAAACTTGCAAATGCACAAACAAAGTTAGCTCCAATCATACGACTAGGGGAGTGGATCAAACCTACTGTGCAGATAATCACACTAGATGAAGGCCTAGGGATCTATTGCGCATGGAAACTCATTTTGTACTACGCGCAAGGACTTGAAGAGATCGCATGTAGGCCGAATCCTTGAAGATCTTCAGTAATCCTTGTAACCATTTTTGTAACAACTTGACTAATCAAGGTCGAGGTTGTGGGTGAGATGGCAAGATCATTATGATTTCAACACTCTAATAGACTTAAGAGGGATGCATACAGATATGGACAGGGTTGGATTTTTGTTCACTGGAAGTTGATTATTGTTATGTGAGCTATAAAGGAGTTAGAGCTCCAATTATGCATTGTAGTTCTGCTTGTTATCTTCAGAGAAAAATATGAGAGAGAAAGTAGATCCAAATTTGAGCGACTGACTATGCTATGTTTTCATGTTGAATGCGCTCTTCTTAGGCTTCGACCCCTTTGAATTAATTGTATATGAATGTTGTTAAGATTAATAAAACAAGCATGAAGCACCTTTTGTCTATGTATCTTGTATATGCTGGTTTAAATGTATGCATGTTATGCAATATTATGTGTGGTACCCTTGTGGTGGTTAGGAATGAATGCATGGTTATATGATGGATGTTTCTTGTATTTTATATTCCTTTATACGTTGCATGAAACCTATGGTCTCTGTGATTCTAATGGCATCTCGGGTGAGACCTTATTCAGTTCTTGAAGATTGAATTTGCTAGCACCTATGGGGTGTTTGTTGGTCAAGCCTTGCGAACCTTGGTTCTAAAACCCCGCAATCAACATATACCCAACTAGGGACAACAATGTTACTACACAACTTAGAAGCCATGTATGGTATGTTAGACGTGTGTTTCTAAACATTATTGAGGTAATTAACCATTAATTCCTCGATAGTTTAACAAATCTTGTTACACAATTGACAACAAAAAGGGATTTTATGCATGCTTAATGACAATGCACATTTCTCTGTGTGTGTTACCCCCTCACATCTAGGGGTGACTAGAGGAGATTTTTCTCTTATGATCCACATTACAAATAGTATTTACACATATGACATCCATGGTTCTCCACATACATATGACCGATCATGCTTCCCACATATTGCTCAACCCACTCTCACTTGATGCCTATGGTGCTTGACCCACATGAGGTAACTTGTTTCAATATTTTATATTAAGTGTTAATGCCTTAGGCTTGTCATGAAAGTAGCGATCAAGCAGTTGAGTCAAATAATGGACCATGATGCTTTAAATTTGTGCCTTTTGCCTTGTTTCATTTTGGTGGTTATCATCCTTTCCTAGATAAATGTTTTCACTCTTGGGTAGAGTTGTACTATTGGGGGGTTTGATAGGGGTAGTGTGTCCATATCCTAATCCATACATAACATTCTCCATATTTCCCAATTTTATTTTGTCATTGCTTGTGAGTTGGAGGTCATGTGTCACACATATAGGTTTATGCTTCATAATCCCATGAGAAGAAGGAGCTTGAATKCTCAAGGTTGATGTAGCCACACACACACACACACACACACACACACACACACGCAATGTAAATCAAAAGAAAGAAAGAAAGAAAGAAATGACCAAGAAAAAGAAAGAAATAAATGACCAAGAAAAAACCAAAGGAAAGCAAAGCATGATCAATGCCCCCTTGGTATGAGGCCATCACCTCAATTCCTATGCAATCAATGCATATTTAAAAAAGGAATAAATCAAAGTCAAAATCCCAAAAAGTTTGAATGAATAAAGGAAAAGGAAAGTAAGGGTTTGGAAAGACATAATGCCAACGATAGGGAAACTCATTGCATAAGCATTCCCTCATATGAAGGCACTCACGTGGATGATTATGCATGCCACTCATGAAGTTAAACACCACTCCATACCATCTATCATCAGACATGCTCCTTGATGGGTTTCTTGGGAAATGCTTCTCCTCATGGGTACTGACACATGTAATAGGGGTTAACGATAACCCTCCCATACCTCAACTTAAAAAAATGCATGAATTATACGACTTATTGTGAAGTTTGAAGATGATGCTTGATGTGATTTACCTAATGCAATTTACATTTGACATGACTCACTTCTTATGTTGTATTGAACTTGTGTACATGCCTATGTAATGATGACTACTCTAGGTAACTTTAGCCCATCTTTGGACAATGTACTTTGCATTGACATGAAATGGATATGAGCCTTGGTCATTTGGAGGATAACAAGGGGCTACATGCACACTTGAGGGGTGACATCCCACCTACTATTGAGATCATCCCACTTATTTTGGAGGATCTTGGGATTTTTGATGATATGACACCCTTGTAGAGAGGACGTGGCACCTTTGGAGGGAATGTTCCACCTTTTGATGATGATTTGGCACCTTTTCATGAGATGTTGCACTTTTTGAGATGAGATATGTCACTTGGAGGGTGAAACGTTGCACCCTTTGAAGGGAACATTTCACCTTGAAGCGCTTACACACCACTTTAGAGATCATACATGTCACACGTGTGACCGTTATCATGCATTTATGGAGGATGACTTGTTATTAGAGAACTTTTTCTTCACTTTGGGAGCATCATTGGGGGTCTTGTTGACCTATACACTCATGTATCATGGATTTGTTTATGTATGGTGGCCTTAACATTAGGGTTTGTAAAGATACAAACCCATTATTCTACTTTCTTAGGGCTTTTCTAGGAAAATATTGTCATTTTGACGAGAATAATGCTAGATCTGTCATATAAACAAGAGAAGCATTTCTTATTTGAATCATTGCTATTTGTAGAGAACTATTACTACATGTCTACTGTTTCTCTTCTCTACAAACACTATGGATAGATAGTTAGAGTGAATTCTTGTGGGTTGGTTTATAACTTTATGAATGCTCATTGTCAGGGTTTTGAATAATGAAATATTTTTTGAGTAAGTGATCTCACTTTATCTAGTGGATCTTGTTTATGAATAATTATAATTATAATTATGATTCTCTAGTGGTGTTGGTGCATTCTCTTCATGTTTTCTTGAATAAATCCCTCTTTTTAAAGCTCTTGCAAGATTATCAGTGGAGTATCTTTTCTTGAACCATCTTGAAGTTTTGTAAGGTACTAGGAGGATCTTCCAGGGTTTGTAATGGACAACCCTAGACATCACCCTAGATCTACTTACATCCCCTCAAGGAAGTCCTTAATCAACCCCATATGCCCCCCCCAAAAATAGTAGGCACTAGTCTTTTCCCTTTTAGTCAATCATAAACCTAAATTTAATCTTCTATTTTATGTTTTAGGGTAAAACTAGGGTTTCACAACAACATCCATACATTTCCAGCCATAAAACGCCTAGATGTCTCAAAATTTGTGCATGTACTTGACTTGAAAATCATCTTAAAAACATAAATTTGTTTTGCTGGTTTTATTACAACTTAATTAGGGTTGGACATCTTAGTTTTCTTGGCTGCTATATCCTCTTTAAATTTCAGAATTCGCTAGTTGATTAAACCCTAATTTTATGCATTGTTGAAGCCCTAATTTTGATTGCATATTACTTGTTTCAAGGGCTAAAAGTGTGTTGCTATTATAACTTGTTTGTTGTTGTAATTTATTATCTTTTACACAACTTTTGCAATAACTATTTCTATTTTCTTGATTTGTAGTGTTATGAGATCATTTTGTATTGGATAATAACTTGACGAACCCTCTTAACTTGGCCTTAAAGCACATCAAACTCAAATATGGAATTTACCTTGAATAACCACCTTGTCCGTACCTGGCTTGACATATTCCATTGCTAGTAAATTTGGTAGCTATAAAGGAGGCCTTAGACTTGATTGTGTTTCGCCTTAGGATTCCTTGAAGCTACTAGGGAAGCCTCCCCTGTTTTGGATTTATCCTTCACTAAAACGAGGGAAGTTGTTGCCTAGGTGACAACGGTAACACTTCTAAAATTCCACTCATTTTGTACCTTGTGAAGGCTTTGCATTGGGGTGCAATATTGTGTGATAACAATGTGTATATCATTTAAAGATATTACATTTATTTATAAACTATGTACAAGAGGGTTGTATACACATATGCTGACAAAATGGAGCAACGATAATGAGTAAAAAGCTTGATAGTTCTAGGTGTAGAATTACTTTTAATAGTATGTTTTATTGTTGTATTTGTTCTTTGATTATTTGTTTATACTTTATAGTTATGTTAATGCAGAGGTAGTGAGTCAAAAATCAAAGAATACACTTTATTCCATTTTGAGATATGGAATCATTATATGCAATGTATCCAATGTAAGATGTCAATAAAAGAAATGTATAATGTAAGTCAAACTCAACCTTTCTATTTTACATAACTAGAGATTTGGTATAAGTCATGTTGCTTGAAAATCCAACCTTGGCTTCAAAGATATAATGACACAAATTTACATGTCTATTTTGAAGGACGACCTAATTAATCTATCATTTCAAAAAATAGTACATTGTATGTTCATGACACATGTTAAGAAATATAGAAAAGAAAATGAAGGAAAAGGCCTAAAGCTATACTTTTATAATATTCACACCAAAGTTACAAATATATAGTATAGTGGGTGATGCCACCTCATAGAGAGATTCACTCTAGATCCTAACACCTTGCATGGTGACTAGGCTAGGAAATATTAACTAACTCACTTAGTCATCATTTGATGTAAATCACTAATATCCTAAATGAATAATACAATTAAAGGTGACATGAATACTTAGTGATTAGTAAGGTGATCCATAGGCTAACACCCCCCCTCCTCAATCACAAGTATATATCTCTACATCAGCTAAGAAATAAACACTTATCCAAAAGCTAATATACTTGGTCTTTCAGAAGCCTCTGATCAGAGCTTCAATGAAAAATTTGCCTTAATAACCATCAAAACTGGATGTTGGATGGTTAATCTAAAATGAACTAGAAATAGATGAAATTTGGAAGTAGACAACTACCAATGTTTGAACATTTCCTAATTACTTGACATTCTGATCATTTGCCAAGTAATTTAGCTAGAAGAAGCCAATGTCTTATGCTAATTGGTGAACATGTAGTATCACCACTTTATAATCAGTGAATCACTAAAGTTCTCTCTGAATCTAGTGGTTTTGGATGACCACTAACCATTTTTTACACTTTTAGGCGCTAAGCAACATCACAATGCATCCCAATTGGATAATGAAAGGATAAATGAGATGAGCCTAGATTCCATGTTGGATCTTCCCAAATGTTGATTTGATGATGATTTGAAGGCCCAGATTCCATGCTAAAACTTTCCTGATTTGAATGTATACCAATTGTTTGATTAAAATGATGAAATATTCCCAACGCTCTTGTTTATGTTGTCATCACCCATTATGCATTTTTTAAGATTTCCATGTTCATAGTGTTGTTTGTTTGTTGTTGTTGAAAATTCAAGTCTGACAACCATCTTCAATATTCCTCCCTTTGTCAACTGAAAGGTGAAAACTCATGGGTTTTCACGTGGGTTAACCTTAACCAATTCATCACTGTAATTGGTGGTTTTCGGTTGACCACTAACCATCTTCACTTGATTTCTGCACTCCCCCCTTAAGGTGCAAGAGAGTTTTATCATTGTACTCCTCGCTTTGAGGTGTAAGAGAGTACCATTCACATTTCAATATCTGCTACAAGATGTGGTCTTTACTTGAGATTGACTTATACAATAAGATTGATATAATTGCTTGTTTGTTAATGACCATTGCCAAGGATTGATCCACCCATAACGAATATTTAATCCTACAGGTTTATTTCATTTGGAGCATCTGTCGAATGAATGCCTACACTTGCCGCAATGCTGACAAGGATGGAGATCAAAACACTGATCATCCATATGACCATCTCAATTGCAATGTTCACACTTATCAATCTGATGTTGAACTCGAACAAGTGAAGTTGAAACTTCTTAAAGGAATCTAACACTTTGGAACTGGATTGGTTTGGAATAATCTAGAATATGAAAGATAACTTCATTTTCATATCCAATACATATTTTGTGCTTGTTGTTCCTGATTTCTTCCCAAGATCTGAAGATGGGCTTGGAAAGAAGAAATTGAACATATTCTTCATCCAAATATAAAAATGCATCTAAAGTTGTTTCACTGAGTTTCTCATATGTTGACTATTGATCATTATCACATTCAAAAAGTGGGTTGTTTTGAACAAGGACTAGTTTAGAATGTCAAAGATTCTTTCACCGGGGTTCATCATGAAGAAGTTGTGACTGAGTTTGAAGCAATTCTACTTTGGCTTGCGAAACTTGTAAACAAGTTAGAATAGATTAAAGAGTTTCTTTATTGAGTATGAATATGTTGTCTTCAACAATGATTATTAGAATGTTCTCTAATAATTCTTGAGCCGTTTTGAAAGACTGAATGAGGCCTCCTTGTGTAGGTAGGTCCATATTATGACTGACTTGAAAACAAAAAGGGCTTCTTGCAACTCCACCCTATGTACAATTCAATCACTCAAACTTTTCGTTGTAGACTCATAAATACAATGAGTCAATCAATTCTCAGGTGTCAGGTTCAATCAAGAATGCACCCAACAAGTTCAACTTCAATCTTGGTTTGATTCGACACTTACAGAAAACAACCATTGCAAGTACCCAAAGTTGAATTAATGTTGAGTATTGAGATTAATGCTGATATAACTTTGTTGTTGAATGTTGATGTAATTACCAATTTGGTTGCTTCAATATTTTTCATAGGCACTTGATCACTTGTGCTTGATTGATATTAAGTGTATGTGCTTGAATTCCATTAAGTTCCCTTCATTTGCAGGGATTTAATTGATCATTTTGTGCTTGTAATAAAAAGAAATGGTTATGAATGAAAAACACCATGAGTCTAATGGCACTCAAGCACATAAAATGTCGTTGATCCCTCTATTCAAATTTCGGGTTGGATCAAGGACACAATCACCACAATTTTTTATTTTTATTGTTGGTGATACAATTAGATCTTACACTTAGAGCGCAACAAACAATTCTCTTTTTATGCGAATTTAATGTTTAATGTTCTTGTATCTCATACATTTTTTACTAAAAATATTACAAAGCTTTTGTTCAAAGGAAAATCATAGATTTAAAAACCCTTTACTAAATTTGGTAGCCACAAAACCATAAAAAAAATTGCAGATCCCCGCTCTTGTTTACAAGAAATCAAATCAATTAATGTACCCTGAAATGTTACTCACTTCAATGCCTTGATGTAGATTGTTGAGGTGGATTGATGCGCTAGATTTCATTGTTTGTTGTCTATGTGGATGGGATCACGCTACAGAATACTAAAGATGATGTTAGTAATGGCATGCTGATGGAGGCGAATTTCTTATTTCTAGCTGTGCTTAAGCAAACCTTGAGAAATTTCATTGATAATACCTCATTGAAGAAGAAGTCAATTGAAAAATGAAAAATACCCATTTGAATAATCATCTGGACGTTCGCATAAATGCTTCGTTTTGGGTGGGAGGCCGAGCATGTGGAAGGGACATCGATATCCAAGTGTTATGATGACGTCCATGGCTAGGTGACACCCCATCCTAGGGAATTTGTTTTTTTAAATAAAATCCAAAAAACAAATTCAAAATCAAAATTCC
>JASDQU010100864.1:155854-185010 GCA_032191745.1 Picea mariana
TTGTTGCCGGGACCCAATCTTTATTTTCACCATAGTGATGTTCAGGGGGGGTGTTGGAGTTACTTCACACACACCTAGGATTTATTTTTCCTAAGGTTTTTCCTTGTTTATTAGTCATAGTTAGTCATTATCCAGTCTCCTATAATTTAGGGAAGAATATTCCACCTGGAGAATATTCTCTTTCAGTTGACAGTTCAGTTTGACTAGTTGAGTTGAGTTTAGATGCTGCATTGGTTTTGTCACCATGCAACATTGTGATCATCACCATGCTAATTTGACCTTGCCTTGGTATCATCACCAGAGTGGCGCATTAGCCTTGATTCCCTAAGTTAACTCCTCACTACTCTTTGTTCAATCAGTTAACTGAAGACTAGTTGACTAGTTAACTCAACTAGGTGGCAGTTCACTCCCGTAACTGCCTGAGAGACTAGACTAGGTGGCAGTTCACTCCCGTAACTGCCTGAGAGACTAGACTAGGTGGCATTTCACTCCCATAACTATTGGTGTGTGTCCAGATCACTCTGGACCACCACTATGGTGCATTGGTTATCCTTCAGTCGAAGTCATTTAGTTATACAGAGTATATCATGTGTAAATTATTCACAACGGTTAATGAGAATTCTTTCATTCTTTCTCTCCTTCTTCTTCTTTCTCCAATTCTCTCTGCAAATGTGTGTATTATTGTTTAGCTAGATCTATTCTATGCAGGTTCAACACATTTATAGAGGGGAGTCTAAATTATTTGTTTTATTCTTCAATCTACTTATGAACCTTTTCTATCTCATGGTCGGGACACAATGTTCATTACGACACTTGGGTTATGTGTTGCTAATTTGGCATTGTCTTATTAGTCCCTGTCAAAGGCCAGGACTCTAGCATTCTCTTGAGCGTTGACTTTCAATTACTTTCCTTTGACTAAACATATTTTCTATTTTTCTCAAAGTTGTACATAGGAAAAATAAAATAGTTATTTTCTAATAATATTTTAATTACTTTTATTAAAGATTCTATTGGCTGATAAGATAGACCTCTTATTGCCGAACTCTCTCTTTTTGCCGATGTTTATATATCCAAACATATCGTTTGCCAATGTTTACATATCCTAAGTTTGGAGAGGATTATATTTTCATTATCTTCATTGACGCTCTTTTTGAGGTCAATAAATAGAATCCGAGATAATGTATTTTTCAAAATCTTGTATACCCTAAGTTAAATCATATCTTCATTATCTTCATTGATGCTCTTTTTGAGGTCAATAAATAAAACAAAATCCTATCCATTTATTTATTGATATCATTAAATTTATGTCCAGTAGATAAGTTAGAAAATCTTGGGTGATAAGTCAGAAAATCTCCGGGTAAGTCGGTAAGTTAGGATCTCTATATGCGGTGAATTTTGGCAATATTGGGTGCCCACCGCCTCAACCATCATCATTGATTTTAATGATGTAATTTACGATATCATCATTTCTTTTAATATTGTAATTTACTATATTTTCAATTTGCAATGAAATTGAGTTCTACGACCATCATACAGAGAGAAAAGTACACACAAATTCATCACTTGTTCGTTCATCTTTGGTTTTCTTCATCACTTGTTCGTTCATCACTGGTTTACTAGTTCCTTCACTGTTGTTTTTTCTGCAAGGTTGGGGGGAGGTTGAAATCTTGCCACTGCAAATGAGTTCCACCATCATTCATCATTTTTTTTACTGTTTACTATTTGCAAGTAAGTTTCATTAGTAGTTATTGATTACTCTTTGCGAATAAGTTTCTAAATGCTTTGAAAAATAGCTACTAACATTCCATTTACTTATTTACTTCATAATAGCTACTAAACTTCTTTTTACTTCATTCTATTTACTTATTTACTTCATAATAGTCAGTAACTTTCTATTTAATTCATAGTTGCTTCATATCTTCATAGATGTTTACTGACTAACTTTATGTTTACTACATTTTTGTTTCCTATTTATGGTTTTTAAAATAAAAATTTTAAAATCAATGCAAATTGTTGGAAAGTAAGAGCTTCTTTACCGTATTGCTTCTCGTGGCAGAAGCTAGGAAGCTATTGGGTGGGAATCAAATGCCAATTTCTTCCTCAGGGTTGTCCCCTTGAATTCTGCACAAACATAGGAGATAATGATCTACATGTTAAGACAGAGTAATAGAAGAGTCGAGTTTCATCCCGATTTGAACAAATGAAAAACACATTCAAACAATTAATAGTACACTGATAGTCATTTATGTAAAAAATACATGCACTGAACATAAAATAATTGTGTTTTAAATTTCCAACCTTGTCAACTTTGATAGGATTTGTCTATTGTTATCTTATGCAAAGAAAATTTAAGTGGTTGTTGAAAAACTAAGATTTTCTTATGTTGTTCAATTGTTTCTTTAACTTACCTTAGGAAATGGCTGGAGATAAGAGTTGTAACCTATGAACTTACTGCTCATATGCCACTAACTTGCCTACACCAGTGTGCATAGGTACCTAGTCTCCAACTAGACAATTCACAAGAAGGTACCTAGTCTCCAACTAGACAATTCACAAGAAGGTACCTAGTCTCCAATTAGAGAATTCACAAGAACCAACTTAACAACATCAATCTCCTCTATCCTGTAATCTCTTCTAGATATATACATTCAAAGTAAGTCCCACCCAAAAATCCAGCGGAGGTAGTCTAGGTAGCTTGATATTGCCCACTGCACCCGTTCCTGCCTTACCGGTGAGCACATATCAAATATTCCTTTATAGACACATGCCCTCACCTAAACATTACACAGGGATTAGGAGGGAATACACCTAGGCGAGAACACATCAGAACATGAACTTTGGAAAACACCCAAGGTAGGACCTCTAGAAAACACCCAAGTTAGGCGGTGTGCGCAAAACTCATCACTCGATATGATACTGGTGAAGAGGCGGCCAAGCCTCCAGTGCTTATGCCTTTAAAACCATGAAGATTTTTCATACATGCATTTGTGTAAGATATTTCAAAGGGAATGGTTACGATGATAGATAATTTAACAACGACGTCAAAAGAGAAAGAAAACCTTAAGAAGAAATTAAACAAGTGAACGAAATGGGATTACGACTTCCGTACCTTTCATCAAGGGGGACTCTAACAAATTTAGCAAAAAATCCAACTAAACCTGGATGGATGAAGAGAATCTATTGCATTCCCTGTTGGCAAAACTATATATTGGACAGACTACAGGATCAATCCATGGACTATAAAAAATCATGGACTAGCTTGATCTCAATGAGTCTCTTGATTATTGTTTGTATCATTTGAGTCATGGTATTTCATTTACTTGTTGCCTTATAAACTAGAGAATGCAAATCGATAAATAAATGTATTATGAGAGTAAAAGTGGATAAATGAGTTTTTTAAGGGCAATTATCACCATTTGTATGCTTTCTAGACATTATTATGCTATCACCAAACCTTAAGTCTTCCAAGCATATGCTGTGTAAAATATTGAGTAGCATTAGGCATATTAGTCAAACAAAAATTCCCACATAGTCTATAAGATTCTTGAATAATTCTAATGGATGGACATTACTAACTTAATGGACAAGCTTCAGTGAGCATGTAATTCTCTATAATTTGTCCTATTATTATTTAGGCAAGAATCCATGGTGAGTTTTAAATGTGTGGAAAAGGAAATCCAACACATTGAAGATGTCCTCCTTCGTTTGACACAATATTGAAAGAAAATGACACTAATCCAAAAGTATGTAGGGACACTTAATTGGTACAACCCATGTAAAACCAATCAAAATAAAGACTTTGATGGACTTTATAGATCACATGATTAGAATCCTCCCTATTTTAAGAAAGTGGTCAAGAAAAACGCGTAAGTTTTAAACCTGTGAAGTAAAGCAATGTATATAGATTCTTAAGCAAAACATAAATTAATCAATGGATCATACACATAGTACACAGAGATTTACGTTGGAAACCCTTCACCGGGAGAAAACCAGCCGTCCTTGGTGCCGCACCTTTCAACTCTTCATTGTATTAATTTCACCATTCACCATACAATATATACAATGTTTTAGGTATTCCGTAGCTACCAAAACCTAATCCCTTAATCCGAGATTAATTTAGACAACCGCTAAAAATAACAAAATCCGCTAAAATAGCAAAAACCGCCCAAAAAAGTAAAACTATAAAAAAGAATTTGCCCGGTACACATGACACAGATTGCAAAGGAATTTGGGATTGGAAGACGCAGTTGTCGAATCTGACGCACCCACACACACACATGCAAAGAATATAACACATACCCAACATTCTCCCACTTGTTGTTTTCTTTGCATACGGGGGTTCACAGGCTTACATAGTCAACAATCCAGGGCAACAATGCCCATTGTTACTCTACACCAGGGGAAATTCTCTGTGCTCACAAACTTTTTCAATGAATCTACAACTCTTCAAAGTGTCAACCTTTTCTAGCAACACCTTCTGTTATCGGACTAATCGGTAGGTGCAGACACTAACAGATCTCCCTAGATCCACCTGGATCTAGAACAAAACAAGACAGGACATGACTCTTTCCCTAAGTTTTGACCATTGAATTAGCTAGTAGGGAGGAACAAGTAACATAACTTTGTATCGCTTCCTAGGGCCTCTGTTTCTCCCGCTTCGCTCCGGTGCTCTCGTGAGGTCAAGACCAAGACAACACAAACCAACCAAAGTGAAGATAGCAAAATATATTCAACTGTCAACTTATGTGTATGATCAAGGAATTACAAAATAAAGTGAGAATGACTTTATGGGAAAAGGACATGCCGCTGTATCATATTAATCGAAAGTAGAAGATACAACCTGATCGCCTTGATGTCGCAAGATTCCTTTCGATGGCTCTTGGCTCCAACACATACACTTGCTCGATCCTTGTATGAAGAAGATCCAATTCCTCTTGATAGACTTGCTAGAGTCTCCAAGCTCCTATTCAAGCTAGGTCCTTCACACAATTCTTTCATCAATTCTCTAATGAATCTTGCTTAACCTTTTTCATGAGAATTCCATCAATATATAGGAGAGAATGAGATGGTTACTTGGATAAGAATGATCCCACAATATCAGGGAAACTAGTAAAAGGATAACCATTTGAATGCCAACCCATTCTTCTAGAAGATTCCCTTCTAGAACCATCGAGACTTCATCTTTTTCCAAGCCTTAGAACAAGTTCACACCCTAGCTATGTAGCACAGTGCGAGAAGTTCGCACCCTATTTGAAGGCAGCCTGCGAGAATGGCTCATTCTCGCACCCTAGGATATTAGCAACCTGCGAACTCTCTTCAAAAGTAAGTTTTCTGGGAAGAGATGAATGTCACTTTTCTCAGGAGAAAGTTCTTATGAGGAGCCTGAGTACACCATCATCAATACACCATCAAGATTGACCAAAATCATGGGTAACACCTTCTTTTCTTCAACCATGTCTCTCACAAAGTGATACCGAACATCAATATTCTTTGTGTTCGAATGATAAGCAAGGTTCTTTGCCAGGAATATTGCATTCTGACTGTCACACTCTAATCTCACTGCTTTTTGTACCAACCCAATACTTGAACACAATCTCCGTAACCATACTGCTTCCTTGCTTGCATGAGTGACTGCCATGTATTCAACTTCTGTAGTTGAGAGTGCCACTACAACCTATGTTTTTCTCATCCAACTAATTGCTCCTCCAAATAGGTTAAACACATACCCACTTGTGGATCTTCTGTGGTCTAGATCTCCAACCGATTCTGCATCAACAAACCCGTGTATGTCCACCACTATGTCCAATCCTGGTCTTCCTTGGTAGCACAATCCATAATTGGTAGTGCCACACAAATATTTGAAAACCCCCTTTACTGTTGTCCAATGCTCCTTTCCTAGTTTTGACATATACCCGCTTAAAACTCCGACTGCATGTACAATGTACGGTTTAGTACATACCATTGCATACATCAAACTACCAATTGCACTGGCATATGGAACATGGGACATGTCCTCTTCTATTTCCTGTGTCTTGGGACATTGATATGCAAATAACTTTACACCTATAGGAATACGAACCTTGATCGATTTACTTCCATGCATATTAAACCTCTACAATATCGTCTCAACATATTTTCTTTGATTCAACCAGAGTTTCATGTTTGCACGATCTCTTTTGATCTCCATTCCCAGAATGAAGTTAGCAACATCGAGATCCTTCATGTCAAATTTGGAGGATAGCTGTGATTTCACCTCCTTGATAACATCCATGTTATTTACTACCAACAACATGTCATCAACATACAACACTACATAAATGAAGTGATTACCAACCTACTTGGAATATACACAGTGATCAACCCTGCTTCTCACAAATCCCAATCCAAGGATGTATGTGTCAAACTTTTGGTACCACATCCTAGGTGATTGCTTCAAACCATATAGTGACTTCTTTAGCTTACATACCAACTCTTTCTTTCCCTTCACCACAAAGCCTTCTAGCTGATTCATGTAGATTTCTTCTTCCAGATCCCCATGTAGGAATGTTGTCTTCACATCCATCTGTTCCACTTCAAGATCAAAAGAAACAACAATAGATAAAAGAAATCTAATAGAAGTTAACTCGACAACATGAGAAAAAATCTCACCAAAGTCAATTCCCTCTACCTGGGAATAACCTTTTGCTACTAATCGAGATTTGTATTTCTTGACTGTCCCTTCTGTATTAAAATTCTTCTTAAACAACCATTTGCTACCAACAAATTTTTTTCCAGCTGGCAAATCGACTATATCCCATGCCTCATTCTTATCCAAGGCATCCATTTCTTCAACCATGGCTTTCTTCCAGAGTTTACTATCCTATGAATTCACTACTTCCCTGACAGTTCTAGGATCATCATCAGTAATAGATAAAGAAAAATTAGAATGAAAATCGGGTGGACTATACCTTTCTAACTGCCTTCTTTCCCTCACTGATCTCCTCAATACTGGGGTATGAGGTTCTTCTTCTTCTTCTTCATCTTCTTCAGATGATTCATATTTCACATCATCCAACTCAAGCTCTATTTTCTCAGTTTTTTCTTGCCTTGGTAGGAATTCCTGTTTGAAAACATCTTTTAACTCTTCGAAAACAACATCTTGATTGTAAACAATATTCTTAGTTTCTGGGTTCCAAATCTTATAACCTTTCACACCATCTTTATAACCCATAAAGATACACTTTTCAGATTTATTATCCAGCTTACTCCTATTTTCCTTTGGAACATGTACATAAGCATCACAACCAAACACTTTGAGATGTTCAAGAGAGGGTGTCTTACCAATCCATACCTCGTGTGAAGTTTTATCATCCAGCGCTGATGAGGGTGATCGATTGACCAGGTAACATGCTGTACCCACTGCCTCTGCCCAGAATTCCTGTCCTAACTCAACACTACTAAGCATGCTCCTTGCTTTTTCCATCAATGTCCTGTTCATCCTTTCTGCAACTCCATTCTGCCGAGGTGTGTATGGAGTAGTCTTCTGCCTTGCTATACCACACTTCTTACAAAATTCTTCGAATTCATTTCTGCAGAATTCTCCACCATTATCTATCCTCAATACCTTTATTTTCTTCTCTGTCTGATTTTCTACCAGAGCCTTAAACTCTTTAAATTTATCAAATACCTCAGATTTCTTTCTAAGAAAATAAATTCATGTGTTCCTTGAGAAATCATCTATGAATGAAACATAATACACATATTTACCTAGTGATGGAACATGCACAGGTCCAAACACATCACTGTGTATCAACTCTAAGATCCCCTTTGCTCTTGTAGCACCAGATGAGAATCTTACTTGATTCTGTTTACGATATATGCAATGTTCACAAAAATCAAAATCCAGAGTGCAATTAGACATACCTTCAACCATACCTTTACCGTGTAGTGTTCAAAGGCCCTTTTCTCCAATATGCCCCAGTCTTTGATCATGGTCTTCTTTCCAGGGACAATATTGGTCTTGTCTTCCTTATTTGTCTTCCCAGGGACAACAAAACTGTTACACCCATTAGTATAAGTGCTTCCCAACAACTTGTACAAATTTCCACACCGAACTCCCCTCATCAACACCATTGCCCCTCTTACCATCTTGCAAGTGCCCTTTCCCATTACAGTATCCACTCCTACATCATCCAACTTGCTTACAGATATTAGGCTCCTAGCTAGTTTTGGAATGTACAAAACCCCAGGGAGAGTTCTAATCCTTCCATCTTTTAGCAACAACTTAACCCTTCCATGTCCCATGATTTTGGTTGTCAAGTCATCTCCTAGGAATACATCACCACCATCGTATTTTTCATATTCACATAACCACTCCCTGTGAGGAGTCACATGGTATGATGCAACTGAGTCGATCAACCATACATCACACTCTACATGTGTGCCTGTAGATGCCAGGTAAACATCACCTCCTTCTTCAGTGGAGGTTTTCGCCTATGTGGAAGAGGTACTATCAGATCCCTTTGGTTTATCAACCTTCTTAGACTTGCAATCTTTCTTATAATGCCCTGTTTTACCACACTTCCAACATTTCCTCAAAGATTTTCCTGGAGACTTAGATCTACCTGTAGAATTAGATCTCCCCCCCGAAGACTTACTAGGATTCCTATCTTGGGTACAAACTCTTACAAATAGAGCATTTGTGCTATGACCATCCATGCTTTTCCGCCTCATCTCTTCAGATAACAAGGATGCAACTACATCCTCATACTTCAATGTAGATTGAGTGGTACTACCAATTACTACAACCAGATTATCCCAAGATTCTGGCAAAGAACATAACAAAGTAATACACTTATCTTCTTCTGCAATCGTAATATTAACATATACGATTTGACTTACCAGAGTATTAAAGGCATTTAGATGTTCTGTCACATAATATCCATCTTCCATCCTAAGATGATACAACTTCTTTTGAAGAAACAACTTGTTTACCAGGGACTTTGATTAATACAAATTCCTTAACTTATCCCATAGTTCCTTGGCCATATATTCTCACGAGACATTCAACAACACCGAATCTTCCAGGCAGAGTCGAATAGTACTCCTTGCTCTTCTGTCCAACTTCTCCCAATCTTCCTTCGACATACCAGTAGGTGGTGTACTAGTAGTTTGTGTACTATTCGACTGTGTGCCAGTAGGCTGCGTACCAGCAGACTATGTACCAGGATCTACAACAATCCATTGTTCTTTTTCTACAAGAAGGTCCTCCCAACTTGTTTTCCGGGGACTTCTCTATCTTGATTCTAGAAGATCTCGCCATTCCTCTTTCTACACTCGAATCACCACTGTAAAATCTCCCACTAAACCCAGGTTTATCACGGACCCAAGCTAAACTTGATCTTTCAAGACCGAGCCAAACCCTCAGCAACAAAGGCGTCCCTCTGAAGCCAAAAATGTGTATCTCCCTCTTTCTTAGCTCCAATCTCAAGAGGAAGGAAGTCCATAAAAGATATTAGACAACGAGAAACATAACAAGACAAGGCTCTAGGGTCTTAGTTCACTTTCACTACAACTCTTTCTAATTTTAGACAGTAAGAAGCATAACAAGACAAGGCTCTAGGGTTTTAGTTCACTTTCACTACAACTCTTTCTAATCGGGAAGGTTAACACTATTTCTTTCAAAGATTATCACTAAATTTAGATGCTATTTTTTTGTATTTTGCTACATAATCAGTTTGTAGCACAATACTCATTGCACCAAAAGGAAATTCTACAACCCAATACAGGAGAGATGTTACCATTTGCATAACATCAATGTCACCATATGTTGGGCTTGAAAACAAAATTACAATACTATAACAAATATTAATAATAATAGTATATGTTGATAAAAAATGATACAAATAGAAAGAAAAAAATATTTGCATATGTGTGAGAGAGATATGAGATATACATATAAAAGCTCATGTATAGAGAGATAAAACTATAGAAATACATATTTACACACATACAGAAATACTATTATATAAAAGGAGATATTATTTCTACAATAATCAAAGTTTTATATCTATATATCTATATCTCCATAAATTATGGGTTATTAAATTCTTAGTTCTACAAACCGTAACCATCCTAGATCCATTCTAAATGATCAAAAAAATTGTGCCTCAAGGGATTTGAGCCCTCTTGATACTTGATAGATACAGGGTTAAGATGGATCTAGGTTGGTTTTGCCATAAAAGAAGATAACATTGAATCAAGAACATTCCCATGATGTCATGGCATCGATGTTCAATTTGAGATTGGAACCATTGATGTAGCTATCCTATCCATGTGGTTAGCATTGCAATGTCTTGAATACAACCTAACCATTATGGTTTAAAAATAATCCTATACTCTTTTTAGTTTTATTTTTATTTTCACGCAAATACCTATCACGTGAAGTGTTCTTCTTCAAACAAATCACAAGAAATTTAAAGCGCATTTAATCATCTTGCACAATACATTTTGTGATATTTATTTCCATCCACGTATTTTACATTTTACATCTAATTTTTTTTACAAGATCATGAAAATGTACAACCTAATCACAAGAGTCAACTTTTATAAATGTTAGCCTATGACTTACCTTACCATTCACTAAGTATTCATGTCACCTTCAATTGTATTATTCATTTAGGATATTAGTGATTTATCCTCAAATGATGACTAGAGTTAGTTAATATTGCCTAGCCTAGTCACCATGCAAGGTGTTAGGATCTAGAGAAAATCTCTCTATGAGTTGGCATCACCCATTGTACTATATATTTGTAACTTTGGTGTGAATATTATAAAAAGATGGATCAAGGCATTTTCCATCATTTTCTTTTCTATATTTCTTAACATGGTGTTAGAACTCCTTTAGTCTTAAGGGCTTGATGTCTCCATGGTAGTTTTCCATGGAAGGTACAGAATTCAAATTCCATGGAAGGCCATCGATGAGCCAATTAAGAAGAGAGAACTAGCACTGGAAATGCATGTAATCCAAGGAGAAGACAACATTGAAGGGGAAATTCATTGATTTTGGAGTGCTTATTGCCATTAAAATGCAGATCATGGCCACTATATAGAACCAAATAAAGCATACAATATAGCATTGGAAAGGTCTTTTAAAGTTTTATCTAATCCCTCTCAATATTGAATGAAAAATTTAGCGTTGAAGGAGAAAATATTGCTAATAAAATACGTCTCAAAATGAAAAATGATTGTTGCAAGTGAAAAATGTGTTTTTCTCACGGTAGAAAATTTTGTTTTCTAAGTTAACATATTCAACCCTTCCCTCCCGTGCCCTAGTTCTCATGCGACACATTAAGTCTCAGGTCATTTCGCAAGTTGGTAAGCTACAGTCTAGTACATATATGGCAACTGTCATTTATGGTAGTGGTATTGTTCTTTTATTGTCATCGAACCTCACCATGGCTAATTTAGCTCCGCCCTCTCTCCTTTCCATTCTCATTCCTACTAGGCAACTTGTCTCTGCCATCACCAATTTCTTCTCCTCAACCTCCCTTCCCTTGCTCGTTTCTAGTTCTTCCCTGCCCCCTCTCTAGCTCTTCGCTCCTTTCCTTAGTGAGATGCCTTGTGAAACAGGAAAACCCAGTCAAGGCTCGGGGTCTTACCGTGGCATAATTGGTCATCATTCCTCTCCTCTACCTTCATCTAGCCTCTTAGAATCCTCTCCGCTATCCTCTTCCCACGCGACGAGCCATGAAGAGGATGATATTTGGGATTATGCCACTCTCGTTAAGGAATAAATTCCCTCTGATCACTTACAAAAAAATTCAAATGCCCCAACTCTGCTTGCAGCAAAAAGGTCCCCCACTGAGGCTTCTCCTGCTCTGCATCAAAACAATGCCATAAAAATAAGTTCATAGGTTTAAGTGCGCATTTCCAGTAGGGTGACTGAGAAACATTCTCCATGACTGTTCTCGGAAGACCAACTATAATTGATTTTTGAGCTTCACTAGGACATTGCGGAACAAAAATTCCGCCAGGAGTTGATGGATCACAGGCTCACTGGCCTCCTTGACTTGCTTTCTAGCCAGAATTCTTGTCAACCTTGTCGGGGTTTTCATTGTCAGTGTGCATGCACTTCAACAGGGCACATTCCTCCCAACGACGATGGTGGTAGTGGTCAATATGGTGTTTAATTACATTTTTCTATCATGGATGATGTCTATAAAACATTTTCAATTTTAGTAGATAGTAGTCATCTTTTGAATTCACACTAGTTATCAGTCTCAGAAGTCAACAATCATGTTTTGGATTCAAAGTAGTTGTTGTTCCCGAGTTTGTACTTAAGGCTCAAAGCACGATATCAGGCATCAGGAAATAAGGAAAGTTTAAAAGTTTTCTTTTTCTATCTCAGTTATGTGAGAAAAATTCCTTAAATTGAATTAATAGTATAACAACTTAGAGGTCGTTTTTCGTGTCTGAGTTAAATTTGAAAATATTGGATGTAATGAGAGAAAACCATAAAGCTGTTAGACAAAGCAAGGCATCAAATACAGAAGAATATTACTTTGTTACACAAGAAGAAAATGGATAATGTAACCTTAAATGAAGTGTAAAATGTAGCAATCTAATTAATTCATAGGTCTTGTATATACTAACAGTAAATACATAGGAAAAATTGTTTTTTATTAAATAACTAAATGAAATATAACCACAGTAGATGTTGTACTAAATTGCGACCAGGCATTCATCAAGGAAATATATGAAAAGATGCTAGAATGTGGAAAGACAGAAGAACACATAACTCAAATGGACGAAATGTGGAATCTCTGGTCTGCACTTGTGTTAATTCTCAATGAGGAGAGTTTTCTCGATTACAACCAGGAAGAAGGAGCCTTTGTTTATTCTTTCGAATATGCATTTATACAAAGTTCCCAACCTCAAACAGTTGGAATTTCCCTATCTTTAGAGTAATTAAAATTACAAAATATAGAAGCTGGAACGCTTCAGTTGCATTCTTTTTGATCTTCTCGTAATGCTGGCATGGGCACTTTCCTTTTCTATATTCTAGCTTCGAAATAGATAATGTACACAGATTGTATCATTGGTTTCCAGAGGTACTACCTTTTCCCTGCTCAATACATTTGATGCATCTGCCCACAAATTGAGCTACCAACCTGGAAGATTCTGTTAAGTTATTAGCCTAAAAAATGTATAATTTCTTTTCCAGCTGAGGCAATCTCTCTTCTATTCCTCTATCCTCTGAAATAATAGACTGCAGTTGTAGATTAGGCTTCACTAGCCATCTATCTATTTGAGCAATATCGACCTGTTTTATTTGTGATATTTCAACTTGGGATTCTTCCATATTTAGCTTAATGTCAAGCTGATGTTTGGCTATATCAATCTGACACAATATTCCAGAACTATATTCTTTATCAAGGCCTAATAATTCTTTGTTAAGTGAACAAAAAACTTCTTCACAAAATTCTTTCACTTCCTTAGCCACTTTCCTACCTTCGGTTATGTTTGACTCCCAAATCTTTAGTATAATATCACCTCTAGTTTGCTCTGAAATGGACAATTCAGAAGCCATAGCTCTTCCTTCTTTTGTTGATGGTATAACCACTTCTTGGAAGGTAGTCCGGGCAACGATAGCCTCTCTCTCTCTCTTAAAACAATATTACTTAATGCTTCATCCATCACCTGAGAATGATTTTGGACGATTTTTACTTTAGAGAGCAGGTTTTGTTGTGCTTCTTCCAGTTTCCGTCGCACTTCCAGTGCCTGAGTTTGGAACACTGTTATATCTACAACCATGCTTTTGGTAGAGCTTAATTTGGCTTGTAGTTGTTGTAACAACTCCTCTTGCTGGACGACCCATCCTTGGCTTGCTTGGGCAGTCTTGTGTATCTCCTCAAAGTTGGATTTCAACTGTTGGATTTCTTGTTTGTCGTTGGATCTCATCTGCTCAAAGCCCTTGTTGACCTCGCTTCTGACGTTCTCTTCTATAGTCTTTATTTGGTTTTGTAATTGGTTTATTAGCAGGTATTTTTGCTTCAACCATTCTTTTAAGGTTCCAACCGAAAATTGGTTGGTTGTTTCATAAGCCCCCAATGAACCTGCTACTTCTTCAGCGAATTCCACATCTTCTAAGGCTTCTCCATCAATAAGTACTTTGTATCTCTTGACCGTTGTACCCGCCTTTGGTGTGTTTCTCTCTTCACCACAACTTTCGTTTTCTTGCTGAAAAAGAAATCAGTAGGAGGTATCTCTTTTATAGGAATTGGCGTTAGATTGTCTATAAATAATACCTCTGCACCGAGGTTTCCTCTGAAGAACTATAAATGCGTGATAAACTGAATGGGGCTGTCGATTTCTATGGATGAATGATTTCCGGTCGTGTCTGTAGTTGATTTATTTGGTGTAGACAATGGCCTATATTCTCCTTTCTTTGTTAATGTCTCTACTTGATCTTTGGCCTGATTACCTGATACCTCTGTTTCTGGGGTATCTTCTTTCTGGTTTGAGACCTCAGTTTTCTCTAAGTTTTCCTGGGTTTCTTGTTTGCCAGGGTTTACGGCTTCTGAAATTTTGGTCTCTGTTTGCTGTGTATCTGGAGACGTAGGGACTCCCCCTTGTAACACTTTAGGGAGGCTACTTCTTCGGTGCCTCTGAAATTCGTAGAATTCAATCATTCTTTCGGGTGACAGAGCTCGAACCCGACCTAAGACCTCCGGATAAGATCTAGCTCCTCGAAAAATACCATCTTGAGGAGAATCCTTGTGTTCATACCTTTTCAGACCGTAACTGGCCATGCGGTTACCCACGACCATCCGCGGGTCGTGTTTCTTGAATTTGATGTTTACCAACTTTATTTCTTCTAAGGCCGCGACCCCCACTCTGGAGTGGCCGAAATCCAATAAATAAAATGCACCAACTTGTAAGGGAAAAGATGGCCATACATTTTTCTGTACTCATTTGAGTTCTTTGTTAATCCCGCTGAGTAGAGTTTGTCATGCGACCTCGCGACACACTATCATGTCTGGTAAAAATTGTGGTAGAGCATATGGAGGAACTGACCAGCCAAAAACCCTGATATAAGAGAAGTGTTCCTCGAGGTACCAGTCTGCCACGCTGCCCAGGTTAGCCACAATTTTATTTGAAATTCTAGGAGGTTGGTGACCAAATATAACAGTGTGCATCAACACCACTACCCAGTTACAGATTTCATAGAAGAATATTTCGCCTTGTCTTCCCAGAGCTTCAAATGATAGATGTGAATTGGTTATGTGCTATTTGGAGTCCAGCTTCAGCCCATCAATGGGAAAGGCGTCATGAGATAGATTGCATCCATAATATAAGCTGACATGAAGAATGAAGCTGATTTCCCTTTGTTTTTGTGTGCCTGATATTCTGTAATTTCACTAGCCAGATTGTCCGACAATATTTTGGCCCAGTCGAAAGAATACCCTTCTGCTACTATATGTATAATGGGTACCCATGGCAAAAATAAATGGGTTGTGTTCTCTTTCCCATAGAGCCTGCACATCATCATGGCTATATACATGAACCGCGGTTCTAACGATGAAATTGAGTATGTGCCATGAGAATTGACTTTGAATTTTTCGGGGCGCGAATACCAGTCTTTGATCAAGTCAGAAAGGATTTTTCCAAATTGATCACACTCTTTCTTGTTGAAATCTTCTAAGAAATTGGCACTGTAAGTGAAGTTTGGTGTTGGGGACAACTTGTACATCATCTATATGTGCTTTGGTCGAAATGATCCAACAACTACCTTCTAAGAATTGAATATAGTTCTAGTTGGGATATCTACATGATCCCGTGCCCATCCAATCATATCATTGTAGGGTAAAAGCTGCAACCTTGTTGCTACCTTGTGCATCTATGACTGAGCAATAATCTTGTATTTGGTAGACAAGTCTTCCTTTTCATTGTCGCTTGAATCATCCGGGCAGTCTACCAGCTCGTATTGCAGGGTGTTGAATACATGCGTCTAGGTTTTAACTGTCTCTATGCTTCTAGGCGAGGTGTCGGAGATAACCTCTGCGTTCTGGCTTGAAATTTCACCAGTCGCTTTACGCATTTTTCGTGGAGCCATGGAGTCAAGTCTCAGAGTTCTATTAGATGTTACAAAGAATGAGAATGCAGAAAACTGATTATTTTGCTAAGCCAACTCTATGAAAACGAGAATGTAATTCAGAAAATGAAAAATCTTCTTTGCCTTAAGCATATCAATCTGCGTAGATCTTCAGTGACAAATGAGTTTAATTCCTTTAGTCAAAATATTTGGGTGACAAAGAGGGATCTTATTTGAAAACATTTCCCTAAATCAACTATTAATGTCATTAATGGTTGATTTTTGTGATCTGGGAAAAGCATAGAGAACATTTGAATTTACTCGCATTTCAAATCAATGCAAACTTTACAGGAGATAAGATTGCTTACGGTGTTAATAAATCAAGTTTATCATGTTAATTAATTTCGGGGTTTGGAGTCCCAGGTGATCTTATTTCAGTTCAAGCTATGATCCCTGAATCACGAAATCACGATTTGATCAATTAATATTAATCAAGTTTAAACTTTTAATTAATTGTGATTAATTAAGGGTTTCGCGACTTCGAGTATCGGGATTTCAAGTTGTCGTTCAAGACATGATTCCCAAAACACGAAGTTGTGACAAGATTTAATCATCGTTAATCATTATTAATTGTTTAATTAACCCAGATTAATTAAAGGTTTCGCAACTTCGGGTATCGGGATTTCAAGTTGTCATTCAAGAAAGGATTCTCAAAACGCGAAGTTGCGATAAGATTCAATTATCGTTAATCATTATTAATCTTTTAATTAACCTGGTTTAAATTAAGCTAGTTTTGCAATTTCGTATATTGGGACTTTGGAGTTCTTTACATGTCTGACTGCTAGTATTGCGAAACCCCGAAACCCGACACTTTAAAGGTTGTCTTTAGCGATTGAACCTTTCGACTAGTGGGCGGCTCCATCACTTTTAAGAACTTAGGATCGTTGCATTAAACAGAAGACCTCATCAATGGTGATATCCAACTGCGCGTTTGTTTTTATTTAAACAAGAATTAAACTTATTTAAGTCTAAAGTTTAGAAAAAAATATATGTTTCAACACCAATTATGTAGCCAAGTTGGCATCCATAGACATTTTCCTTTGGCCCTCGAAGTAGACAATTATTGCTATATGAGACCTGGTGTAAGCATTGGTTTCCAGTTTTGGCAGGCCTCGCACTAGGTCGTACGATATGTATATTGAACTCTGCTTTATGAAGTTAATATAAATACTAACTTACAAAAAAAATTAAATTTATTTTTCTTCTTTTTTTAATTCAACATTTTTCGTTTTTATTTTAAATTCGTTTTCCCTTTTTCAGTATGTATTTTTTTTAATTCATCTTTTTCAATTTCAATTTTCTTTTTAATCGTTTCTTCTATTTAAAATTTTTTTTTAGTGTTATTTTTTAATTTTAATTTTATTTTAAAGGAAAGGCGAGGTAGGAAGATGGGTGAGTATAGTGATGTTTAGCATCACCCTTCCACTATTTTATCTAATAAATAGATATTGTTTTGATTTTTCCATTTTGTTTAAAAAAAAATTAATCTAAAAAGGGTAGGGAATTCTATTATAGCACAAAATATAGTACAAAAAAAGATGTGAAAAGGGGGGTTTGCCTCAATCGGAAAACCAGACCCCTATACCCTATTCACAATAGTCAAGGTTTTCATAATTGCTAAAATTCACACAATTCCAAAGTTGAAGCTAAAATGTGTCATGATAACATGAAGTTAGGGCCGGAAACAAACTAACCAAATACAAGACCTAAAAAAGAAAACCAAAACCCAACAAGCTAGAAGAGGCCTACTGGATGCCTGGTGTCCGCTTCATTGCTCCCTTGACTGGTTCAAAGAGGCTCCCTGCTTCTTGATTCATTTTTCCATAGGCCTACTTTCGGGGAGGGGCAGTCTCCATCTGTGGCTGCTCCTCTTTGTCCTCGACTAGAATGGGACAATGGATTGATCTTGGAGGAGACTTGAAATCTGATCCTTTTTCCAATTGTACTGGGTGCTGCTCCGACTGATTTACCCTGAAATTAATTCCATGTTGGGCTTTGAAAAAAAGTTCAAATTTACCCTCCAGGATGTGAATCACGTGGAGTATCTTTGAATTCTGATACCGGGTCTCGTTAATGGCTTGGGCCACTAGAGCTTTGGTCATCCAATATGCTTGTAGAATTCTTAAATATCTAGTATCTCTGGTCCAAGGATAACCAGGTACGACCAACCACTTGGTCGATTCTTGGACAATCTCCTCCTCTCTGGTTCTCCTTCTCTTTGCGAGAAGTCGATATTCAATAGTGTTTGCTACCTGAATTTATTCCATCTCACAGTCAACCCAGAAACACTCCTTCGCGGTATGAGCTTCCATTTCTGCTATGGAGAGGCGACCTTGGCCCCTTGACGTTGATGCTTCATTGTCATGGTGACATGATTGACCCTTCTTAGTCTTCTTGATCCATCGTCGAGCCATACTTCCCCTCCGTTTGATCCTACAATTCAAACTGAGAGTTGGACAAAGGAGAGGCGAGGAGTTATAATAGAATCTCAATGCGGGGTGCTTACACCTTCCTCCCCAAGATTTAAGATTGTAAACCTTATCATTGAAGTTGTTTTCCTAGTACTCAAACATCGTGATACGAACTCTCCGGTACTGCTCACAAACTTCTATAATAACGAGGAAGGTGATTAGACTGCTTACCTTCATACTTGGGCCATCAATATTGCCTGCAACATGCATCTGCTCTTTCCATTGATGACAAAATTTCCCTTTTGAGCAAGCTTCACTCGTCCGAGCTTCTTTCACATGCTTCGACATAATTAATTTACCCTTGGTCCAACCAATTCTTGACTAACCTCTGTTTGATATCATTGTTGTTAGCCAGATTTTCACTCATGTTTCCAGATTGTCGCCTGTCCTCTCTTTCTAGCTCGGGGTGCAGACCCTCTTTCGTGGAGGTCGTCCTTTCCTCCCATGTACCTGCCATCATGGTTCTGGGACACTTGTCATCCTTACTTGCTTCTTGATGTATACCTTGATCCAAAGTGTCTCTTCCATTATGCTTGATTGCCTCCCTCCATGTTGTCTTGTTTGCGTGGCAGCTGCTTTGCACCTGCTCTTCCATCCCGCCTGGCAGTGGGTCCCCTGGACACCAAGTTCAATACTTCTCATGCATTGTGACACCTAGGTTGGTCATGCAATCGACCACCACGTTTTCCTTCCTTATGGTCTACTTAGGGACTATGGATGCTAAGGAAGATACCATTTCCCCTAGAGATGAAAGTCCATAGCTCAGATGCAAATTCTGAGAGATCTTCTCTGCCTCAACCCCATTCAGAAGCTATTGCAGACCTCATATAACTAGCTGGGAGTCCCCCTCAACCTCCAGGGCCGAAAATCCCCCCTATGCAACTATTATGATTCCTTGCCTGAGTTTTGCTAGCTCTGCTGTGTTTTTTGAAGAAATTCCGAGGTTGGTTGCGTAGAGTAGGAGGGTTTCCCCTTTGTGGTTCCTGAAGACCCATCCTGCCCCTATTGGGCCTGGATTCCCTTTGTAAACTCCGTCAAAA
Organism: Picea mariana; assembly: GCA_032191745.1. Lineage (NCBI taxonomy): Eukaryota > Viridiplantae > Streptophyta > Pinopsida > Pinales > Pinaceae > Picea > Picea mariana. Next base: position 175,501 of record JASDQU010100864.1, read on the forward strand.
TTTAACTTTATGAAGCCTTCCTGGGGGGGAGTCTAGTAATCTCGTATTCGATCTTTTACCACCTTTACTGCTAGAGAGTTCTTGTTGAGACAAGACCCTAGATTCCAACTTTTGAAGATGTTTGTTTCAAAGGATTCTACCTGGAGATATTGGGCCATCCACTGAATTATGCCAATGGATTCAATCACATTTATGTTTATAATATCCCAGACTTGATTTTTGGTAAGCGCTTTGTCTTTGAAGATTCTTTGATTCCTTTCTTTACACACATTCCACACGAGGATTCCTAGGAAGACCTCCCATGCTATGTTAATTAGGGAATTGTTAAAAGGGTTATCACTCCATATTTCCATCGTTTCTATAAAATTATCTTTTTTCAGGTCTGTTCTTCGAAAGTTAAAAGCTCCTTGGTCCCATAGTTGCATCGTAAATTTAAAGTTGCCCAATAAATGATCGAGAGTTTCTTCGTTTTCATTGTAAAGGTTACATCTCGATGGGACAACAAACCCTTTTCAAAGGAGATGGTCCCAAGTTAGGATCATTCTGTTTGCTGCCAACCATCGAAAAGTTGAGATTTTGGGCCAATGGGCTTTGGACCATATTTTCCTCCGGATAACTCTGTTTTGTGCGATGCCTGAGTCATGTAGGGATTGATAGGCTATTTTAACTCATAATTCTCCATCTCCTCAAAGGCCCCAACAAATGATGTCTTGCCCCTCTCCGCTCTCGACCTAACACTCTAGAAAAATTTTGGAGACCAAATCCTTTGTCTCCTCTGACCAATGGACTAGCCATTCTTCTAAAGGTTTCCAAGATTTCATGATAGATTTATCACTGGAATGAGAGGTTCGCCAATAATGGTGCACCCTCTACCACCCTGCCCACTTTAGGGAGGAACTTAGGTCCATATACTTATCATTTTTCTCTAAGATGGGAAGTTGTTCCCACACATCCTCTCAGAAAAGAGCCAATTTCCCATTATGGACTTCCCAAAATCATTGATATTGAACCAAGTGTCGAGTTTTCTAGGTGTTGTTCCAAATTAGGGAACCCGTTCTGTGTCCATCCGCTCGATTTAAACTATGGAGCTGGATATTGGGGGCATACTTATTCCTCCAAAGTTTGGCCAAGAGGGATGAGGGATATTTGATCCACCGCCACTAGGGTTTGGCAGCCAACCCAGAGATGGAAGTTTGGGGATCCCTAATCCCAAGTCCCCCTTGAGATTTAGGTCGACAAAAGATGTTCCATGCCACCAAGRGACATTTTGACTCTGTAGAAGCCCCCCCAAAGAAATTTATGCTGGAGGGACCTCAATTGTTTTACGATATTCATCGGGGTCGATAAAAACGGGAAGAGGTACACAGAGAGAGACAAGAGGACCGACTTTAACAAGAGGACTCGACCTGACAGGGAAAGAGAGCGACGAGTCCAACTTCAGTGTTTGGCTTCCATTTTGGCCAAGAGGAGCTCCCAACAAGGGTCATGGAGCGCTTTGGAAAGAAGGGGAGCTCCTAGATATTTGGCAAGAAGGGACGATATTTGAAAACCAAGAAAGGTGGAAAAATGCCTTTGAACATAGGGAGGGGTGTTGAAAAAGAATATCTGGGTTTTTTCATGGTTAATGACAGTGCCAGAAGCTAAGTTAAAGAGATTGAGAATTATTTTGAAGCCCGTTACTTGTTTAATCGTAGGAGATCCCATTAGAAGATTATCATCCACAAACTAGAGGTGTGACAAAGATTATGCCCCCTAAATAAGGGGAAAGCCCCTGTTCACGCCTTTGTATTTGGCCCGGGAAAGGCTCTGATCCAATCCTTTCGCCATAATTATATAGAGGAACGGGGATAAGGGGTCGCCCTGTCTCAGACCTCTTGATACATTAAAAGTTTTAGTTGGAGATCCATTTAACATAATAGAGAAGAAGGCCGTTGTTACGATGTTCATAACCCATGTTACCCATTCTTCCTCAAATCCAAAGGCTAGAAGCATCTTATGAAGAAAGCCCCAGTTCATCCTGTCATAGGCTTTGGACATGTCCAATTTCATCATCATACCCGCTTTTTTGGTCATCTTAAGAGAGTGTATCGTTCATGCGCTACTATAATTCCATCTAGAATATGTATGCCCTCTAAAAAACCTCCCTGCTCATGAGAGATTATTAGTGCGAGGATAGGCTTAAGCCTAGTGGCTATCAATTTAGAAATAATTTTATAAATGGCATTACATAAAGAGATTGGATGATACTTATCTATAGAGTTTGCTCCTTTGATCTTTGGGATAAAGAGATTGGATGATACTTATCTATAGAGTTTGCTCCTTTGATCTTTGGGATCAAGGTAGCGTTGAAGGATTGAAGAATGACTTTAGAGTTGCAAGATTCTTCCACTACCTCCTAAATTTCGTTGCCTAGAATGGGCCACCCTACTTGGTTAAAGTCCTTAGTGAACCCATCCAGACCTGGAGACTTCCCTGGATCCATGATTTTTACAATCTCTTCCACCTCTTCAATGGAAATAGGTCTCAACAAAGCGCAAAATTGTTCTGTAGGTACCAACCTCGGTATAGCTTCAGTGATTTTATTGATTGCCTCTTTTCGATTGATCTTAGGTTCTGATAGGAGGTTTTGGTAATAGTGTAAGAGTTCATTCTCGATGTCCTCCTTCTTCACTTTGGTGCTGCCAGCTTGCGCTTTGATAGCCACTATTCTATTTATGTTTCTTCTTTGGATTAAAGAGTTATGAAAGAAACAAGATTTCTTATCACCTTCTTTTAGCCAATGGATCCTTGATTTTTGACGCCATAGAGTCTCTTCTTGCCTCTCCCTTTTTATCAATTCATCCTTAATCTTTGCCTCCATCTCAGTGAGATTAGTGGAGAAAATGCCTTTTTGTTGTATCTCTTCCATTTCTTGCTCTAGTTTCTTCTTTTATTCAAAGATATTACCGAATACCTCTTTATTCCACTTCCTTAGGTAGTTGCAGACATGTTTCAATCGCTATTGGAATTGGAACATTTTTGTTCCATGGAGATCTTTCAGATCTCTCCACCAGAGATCCAGGTTAGTCATGAAGTCCAGGTGGTCGAGCCAAAATTTCTCACACTTGAAAGGAGAGGGTCCTTGTTTCCATACCTAGGGCCATTCTAAAGCTATGGGCCAATGGTCCGAGCCTCGTAAGGGAAGAACCCTTGATGACAATCCCTGTTTAGCTATGAAGGATTTCTCGAAGAGTAAGAATCTGTCCAGATAGACTGTTATCTTGTGCTCCTTTCCTCTCTTATTATTATAAGTGAATATACCATTTCTAGTTGGGAAGTCTACCGGGATGAGTTTTTCTATGAGCTCACCAAAAGCCTTACTCTCTTGGTAGATCCTATGGATGCCTCCCTGTTTCTCTAGGGGGTTTGTGATCATGTTGAAGTCCCCTTCGTGGATCCAAACTTGGTTATTCATTCAAGATCATAGAAGAGTTATCTCATCGAAGAAATGCCTCTTTAGGTTAGCCATATTAGGGTCGTAATAATCAATGATATAACCCTCTTTCTTTGAACCTCTCGCTTTGAATTTTAGAGTGAGAACCTGGGGGTTAGAGGGAATTTCCTCCATATATATGGTTTCCAGATCCCAAAGGGTGGCGATTGCTCTTGAAGATCCATCCGCTGCTATTCATCTAGCTTCACATCCTGGCTAGATTCTTTGCGTTATCCATCTGATATTTCCTTCATCACATTTTAAAACTTGGAGGAGGACTATGTCCGCCTTCATCCCGAGAATTTTTTTCTTCAACATCCTTTGTTTGGATAGGTCATTCATTCCTCTAATATTCCAGAATGTGATCTTCATTATCAACATTTGGATTGGGGAGGGAAGTAGTTGTCCAGAAGAAATACCACTTGTCCAAAGTCTACCATCAAAGCTCCTGTTTCTTATATCTTTTGGCAGTAGGGTTTCCATCCCCTTATTTTCTCCTCTCCCGTGAGTTTCTTGGGGGCCTTTAGAGGGTTGGTTTTAATAAATATAGTTACCAACTTAATGAGAACTCTACACAGTTCTCGTTTTTTGGGGGGTCAGGTTTTTTACCCCGTTTTTAAAAATGGTGCTACCAGTAGCACCCTCCCTCCCTTTTTAGATGGTTTTGGATATTTTTTTAAATGCTTGTTTTTCATGTATTTTCAATTTTTTCTATTTTTTATTCAATGGTGTTTTTAGTCATTTTTCCATGCTTCTTTCAATCTTAATTTTTTTTTTCCATTTGCTTTTTTGAAATTATGATTTTTCATGCAATTGTGTCTCCTTAGTTAATTTATTGTTCCATACTTTTAAAATGTAGTAAAAAACATCATTTTTAAAACATTATTTACCTTTACTTCAATACATAGACAATAATTGTACTTAAAAAAAACACTATTTTTGAATATTTAGAAAACAAATATAATTTAAATTTCTTTTGAAAAATTAAAAACTTAAAAAACTAAGAAAAAAAAAACAATTGAAATTAATAAAAAAAAAAAATCAAAATCAAAAGCAAATTTATATATATAAAAAAAACATAAAGAACTAAATAGAAAAAAAAAACAAAAAATCAAAACTATTTATAAAAATTAAAAGAAAATGAAGAAAAAAAAACCAGGTAAAAACTAAATTTAAGGCCAAAAAACACTTTAAAAAATTAAAAAAACCAAAATATATATATATAAACTTAAATTAAAAATCCTAAAACAATTTTTTTAATACAAAATTAAAAAAATAAAATAAATAAAACCCTAAAATAAAAACAAAAACAAAAACAAAAACAAAAATTTTACATTGATGATGATGATGATGATGATTAATGTCTACTAAGACCGAATTGGCCTATCAGACCTTAAGAGGGTAAGTGATTACTTGCGATTCTTTAGAATTTTGTTTTTGTGCTCGAAAAGCATTAAGAGAAGCTTTCCAACATCACCATACTTTTGTTGAGTTAAGAGGTTAGGAAGGTTGGTAGTGTGACATATATTTTGAAAATAAGATTTAATATGAGTATAGGCTGGACAATCTAAGAGAAAGTGCTTTTCATCTTCAACCTTCTTAGTGTCACAAAGGTGACACACTCTTTCATCCCATGACGTTTTAGGAATTGACCAACGCCCAATTTCACTATGGAGCTCGTGAGAATTTGTTCTTATCTTAGCAATGTTTATTTTTTTCTTTACACTTTGCAAAACAAATAGATAATTTTGATCTTCTAGATTATGGTTGATTACATCCTTATAATACCTTAATTTTATTTTTTCCTCTAACTCTTTATCACACCACATTTTCTCCTTAAATTTTGATTTGACGTTTTTTTTAATAGTATCTTTATTCTGCAAAATGGTGTCTTCCATGATTCCCCAATAGTTTAGCCAAGACCGAACATCTTTATGCCATCCTCGCTTGAGTTGATGGTGGTTATGACTCGATTTTGAAGCAATTTTAGGAAGCCTCTTGTCTTCCATGTTGTTTAACTTGTTCTTATACATTAGGTATCTAGTCATAGCCATGCTCTCAATGGGGGAGAGGTTTGCTTCTAAGAGGAGGATGGGATAGGGCGTATTTCCTTTAATTTTGAGATTATAGGTTATAAAATTCTTTTGTATTTTCTCTATATTTCTCCAAGATTCACGAGAGATACTACAACCCCAGACTTCACATCCATAAAGAATAACAGGTGTAACAAGAGTCTCAAAGAGAAATTTATTCTTATCCCAACTCCAAAGTTCAACTAATTTACAATTGTTTTGAAGCCCATAATAAGCTTTCCATCCCCCAATAATCCTTTTCCCAATGCTATAATTCCAATTGAGATTGCGGTGAATATCAATTCCAAGATATTTGTATGAAGTCACTTCCTCCAATTTGTTGTTGTCATATACGAAGGTATCATAAGGGATCTTATTGGATTTAATAATCACGACCTTAGTCTTATCATTATTAAAAGTCATACCCATATTGGAGCAAAAATCCTTGAGGATTCTTAGTTGGTTTTCAAGATCATGGTGACTCCTTGCCATAAGAATGATCTCATTGGCATAAAGAAGAATATTGATGACTAGACCAGTGAGAGTAGGGCCGACACAACCTGCTTTTTCCAAGCAATCTTCTAACTTGTCAATGTACATGCCAAAAAGGGTAGGGGACAAGGGACAACCTTGTTTGACTCCGATATTGTAGTTAATCTCTTTTGACCATCCCTCAGTGTTTTTAAGCTTAAAAATAATGTTCTCATACATCCTTATTGCAACAACCCTCAACTCAAGAGACACTTTTATCTCTTCCAACCTATTCCAAAGGTTTTTCCTAGGAACCATGTCAAAAGATTTTCTAAAGTCAACAAAACAACAAAAAAAATTATTTTAGTATTGCGGAACTCCTCTGCAATGATCCTAAAGGTAACAAGATGGTCCACAGTGGAATAATATCTCCTAAACCCGTCTTGGCTTTTAGCTCTTTTACCGTGACTTTCTAGCCAAAGGCTAATCTTCTTTTCCAAAATAATTCCATAAATCTTGGCTAAAATCAGACTAATCATAATGGTCCTATAATTAGAGGGAATGTTTCTATCCCCATTTTTAAAAATAGGAACAATGAGGCTTTCCATCCAGGGTTTAGGGAATCCCTACTTGAATGGGACAATAGGAATGGTGTCCATGGCATCGGGGAACTCATAACGACTTTTAAGGTAGGAATTCCACTCCCTTAAGGGAATCCTATTATTTTATTTAGTATTGCATTTTAGAATTTGGCTCCAGAACTTCTTAGGATCCATCTTATATAGTTGTGAAAGTTGCTCTTGCCTTTTATTGATATAGTACCTTTATTTCCTTTTAATTAGGGCTTTGTACGCATTGATCTTATCGAGTTTTAAGGACTCATTAGAAGCATCCATAATGACTTTCCTAGCAATTTTACATTCTTTATCATACTAAGGGTTGGTCATTTTATTATTCTTTTTATATGACACCTCTAAAGAGAACTTGCTAATATAAGTGGAAAGGGTAGTTGTAAAATTATGATAGAGTTCTTCAATGTTGTCCTTATAAGTTAGGAGATTTAATTTACTATTTTAAATCCTTTAAGAAAATGTCAACTTTACTTTTGTCAAAGCACAAATTCCTTTGATTATCAGAATTCTCTTCAATGACGCTCCTATGCATAGAAAAGTTTAGAGTTAGGGTTAAAGGTTTATGATCAGAGTTGGGCTCATGGTCATTTAAAAGGTCAAAAGTTGCTATTTGGTTGGAAACAGGGATATCAGATATCACATAATCTACAACACTACTACCTAGTCCTTGAATACAAGTCATATGGTTAGAGTTTGACCACTTCATTACTCCATTGAAAAGTATTAGGTCTTGAGAGCTACAGAGCTTGACCAACTCAGTGCCAAACAAATTCTCAATTAGGTCTTCAAAGATTCTTTTGTAGCTATTAGATAAAACGGGGTCCTCATCTAGCCATAAATGATTATGGTTGGAGTCATTACTTAAAAGAGTACTTGTTTAGTTGCAGTCCTAGCATTATAGTCTCCTAGTAAGAGGATATTACCTTCATTTTTCAAACTATAAATATCTTGTTCTAAATTATTATAGGGACAATTGTTATCTAGATTGTTTTTCTTATAAAAAGTAGAATTAATAGGTGCAAAATAGCAAATTGCTATATACATCTTCTTAGCATTGGTGTCTGAAATTTCTATCCAAATGTACTGATTGAGAGGGTCAATCTTATGAAGTTGAATGTGAGGAGAAATGCTCTTTCTAATATAATAATCTATTCCTTCTATACCTCTACGGTGCGATTTTTTGTTCCATGCCAACCACAAGACAAATCCCTCTATGTTAGGGACCTTAGACTCCTTATGCTCCCAAGTTTCAACTAGACAAATAATATCAATATCACTCGGGATCCAACTTATCATAGGCCCTTTGCACCATGGAAAGCCACGACAGTTCCAAAAAAGGATCTTGAGTGTCCCAAATTCCTATTTATTATTATCCTTCTGGTCTCTATCCCTAACAATTGCTTTTCAATTTCTAATTATTGCCCATTTTCCTTCTTTCCCGACTTCTTTTACCTTTTGAACTTCCTTCCTTAATTCAGCTTGGTCTTCGGGAATGAGGTCTTCATTTATAAATATTCTTGACCCTTTCAAGCTTGGAGATTTACTAAGTATGCTATATTTATGGTCATTACAACTTACTTTGCTACAGATCAACCTATCTTTGTGATCAATTATTTTTCCTAGCCTCTTTACTTCTATGAGGTAAGTTGTATCAATTTGTGATTTATTATTTAATTCTTCTTTTACTATTGCTAGCGTATCCTCCTCTTGTTATTCTTTTATACCAAAAATTATGAGGTTGAAGGCTCTTTTGTTACGCTCATGGTCCAGTTCGATTAGCCTATTCATTTCCTCTTTGATGGGTCCAATATCCAATTTATTTTCCATATTACCGAGGGTCAAATTGTTGGTTAGTATTTCTTCTAGCTCTTTAATCCTATCTCTCAAGTTGTGAATTTCTTCAACCCCTCCTTCTTGGGTTGATTGTTTATGTTTTTCCATTTCTTGAATCCTATCCTTCATTGTCTGCAATTCACTCTCGAACCCTAAGAATCTATCCCCTATTTGAGTTTGAATGACATCTTTAATTTTTTTTTATCAATCATTGCCTCTAGCTCTATTTGTAGTTTTACGCCTCTTTCTTCACTCCTTTTTTCTAATGTTTCTAACTCTATTTGGATTTTGGCATCTCTCTCTTCTCTCCTTTTTCTATTGATTCCATATAATCGTAAAGGATCTCTTTGGTGATTTTGGGGGGCCTCCCCCAGTTAGGATGAGTTTTTGGAATAGGTGGTGGAGTGCTCATATTGAAAAGAAGAGAAAAATAAGTGTAACACATATTATCTCTCAAATCAACTTTTACTTATGAAACTTAAAATAAAAAATAAATAAAATATATTTAAATCTCTTTACGTTAATAAAAAATATATTTTAAATTAAAATTGAATCAAAGTAAAAAGTGTCTCACCTCATTTCACATGTCCAATTGCTCAATCGGTTGAAGAAACCAAAAATAATTTCCGAAAACTGCAGAGAAGTTCCAGAGAAACCGAGAGAAACTAGAGAGATTATTCTGGGTAAAAAAGGTAAAAACCAAAGAGAAGTATTATTCCCGTTCAAAACCACAAATATATAATGTTAGAAATAAAATATCTCCTTCAAAACAACAAAGAAGTATTATTTCCGTTCAAAACCACAGATATATAATTTCAAAACCGCAGAGAAGTATTATTCTCATTCAAAACCACAGATAAATATTATTCCCGTTCACAAAACTGCAGAGATATAATTTCAAAACTGCAAAGAAGTATTATTCCCGTTCAAAACCTTTAAAAACTCATTAAAATATATTAAAACAAAATTTAAAACTATATCTATATATATATATATATATATATATATATATAGTTTATATGATGACGAT
>JASDQU010100864.1:185918-202536 GCA_032191745.1 Picea mariana
TAATTTGGGTTTTGAGTTTTTTTTTTAATGTGTTTTTTTGCTTCATTAAAAAAAAATTGCAAAGATTTTCTCATTTTTATTTATTTATTTTTCAATGTAAATTTAAGAAAAAAAATAAAATTAATAAATAAATTTTAAAGTGACCATTTTGTATCCAATTTTGTGTTTTTTTTTGGCATAGGGATCTATTGTGAAAACCACGGTTTCAATTCGGTTGTAATTACCCATAATTTTAACATTTAGATTTTTTTTGTTTAGTTAGCATCACTTTTTTATTTAGGTGTTAATTTTAAGGTCTTTCTGAACTACTATATGAGTTTTGAAGGCCATGCTTGAAAAATGTTGTAATTTTGACCCCATTTTAAAAAATGGTGTTGCCGGTAGCACCACATTTTGATTTGGAGGTTGATTTTTATGTTTTTGATGCAAAAATATGGGTTTTTTGGGCCAGAGTTCTCGTTTTGAGGTCACAATTCTCATTAAGTTGGTAACTTTGTTAATACCCATGCTTTCTGAAGGTGATGGTCTTGGCTCTAGATTTGATTCCTTTCCTTTCCCTTGCTCTAGGTCTTTTTGTAACCTTCTAAGCTAGACTATGGTGAGACTATTAATTGTGGACGAACCATGAATCTCACTCAAGCTCGACAGATCTATTTCAATCTCTTCTAACTCCATGGCTTGTGATGTGTCCATGTCTGATTCCTCTTCAAAATCTACTCCTGAATCTTGGTTTTCCTTCATCTTTACTTCTAAGCCTTTGGTTTCTTTTTCTTTTTGTTCTTCCCCTATTTTACGTCGTTTAGGTTCTTCTTCCTTGGTTCCTATGGCTTCCTTGGGTGTTGAATTTGTTTCCACTAGTTGATCTTTGTCTATAGTTCCATTGGGTTCTCCTTCCAAGATCTTGAAGCTATTACTTGAACTCTTGTTCTGTGTTGGCCTAGGTTGCTTAGGTCGGTGTCTCCCTGTTTTCCTTTTGTTTGGGATCTTGATAAAACCCTAAGGATATGTTTCTTCCTTTCTCGTGGTCCCTTAAGGAGGGGCGTTAAGGGGGAAATCCCTAAAGAGATGTCCATGGATATGACATTGCTTGCAACAGAAAGGGATATGCTCGTAGTTGAGTGTCTGGGTCCATTCTTCATCCTGGTAGGAGACTACTATGGATTTTGGTAGACCACCAACTACATTCACGTAAACACATATTCTAGCATAAGAGATATACTTGACTGTCTTTGTTACCTCCGAGATCTTGACGAAGGATACTAATGCATTGTCGATGCCTTTGAGGGTCTTAGGTTCCCAGAATTCCCTTGGTAGAGAGTGCACCTCGAACCATACCAATGCCTTTGTGAAGGTTTCTTTCTTTGGAGCGAACCTTTCTGTCCAATATCTCATATGGAGGCTTGCAAAGTTGAATAAATAGGGGCCTTCCTCAAAAACCTTGTCTCTCTCACTTGGCTATGAGAAGATTGCTGTGAAGAATCCCTTTGATCCCAGTTCGAGGTCTATTCTTCCCTTTACTTTCCATCTTGCTTTTATCCAAATTTGGAGGGCTTTTTCCGAGGGCTAGATCCCCATGGATTTCCCAATTAAGGCATGGTCTCTCATCCCTAGGATGTAATTACCTATCTTGTTTGAGGTCACCTCGTACTTAGGGTTTTCAACAATCTTACGTAAGCATCCATTCTGAAGCCGGTTTTTCGGGTTAGGTAGGTTTGGTCCTTTATCCTCCTTGTCCTGATATGACATATTTGGCTTCTTCTGGCAGGTGTCGATCTGGCCATTGCAGACTCCCCCCATTTCAACATCCTCGCCTTTGTTTTCAAGTCTAATTTTGACTACATCCTTGAATGACTTTCGGTCCTCCAACTCCTTCTCTACCACCCCTTTTCTCGAGGTTTTTTCTCTCCTAGGAATTGACATCTCGGGGGATTGTTCCTTATTTACCATAGACCGTCCTTCCCTCTTCCCAACTAGGGAGCTACAAAGCTTCTTCTTCCTCTACCAGTACACACCAAACCCTAGAATCACCATTTTTCTCAAAGCTCCGCTCTCATGTTCTTTGTCAAGCCTAATTTAACTATCAATCTTAATCATTTTGTTTTAATTTTTAAATTAATAGTATTTTAATGTTATTTTAATTTATTTTGATTTTTTTCCTGGATGGGGTGCCATGTAGCGATGGGAGGCCATGCAAACTGCCTAGGACTCCAACCATAAATATGGTTGATCGTCGCTCTTCACCTCAGTCTTGAATGAAGGTCGACCATTATTATCCGTAGAGAACAGGAGGACAACTCCCTCAAGTTTGGTTAATGGCGGCTCTCAGGATTAATTGCAGAAGACATGTGCATACAGTGGTCATGTCCGCCCAGGGGCTATCTCTCCCGCTTGGCTTGGGCTAGAATTATTTCTCATTCAATCTTCGCCACCCTGCCTGCTCTGAGAACGAGACTACTGAGTAGTGGGTTCTCCTGGCAGTAATTCAAAAAATTCTTAGCCCTCCAAGCTTAGCCATGACGAGGGAGAGGGGCATGCCGAGGCGCGGACCACCATGGTACAACTATGCTACCTGATAGAGATGATTGCAATAGATGGAAAGAGCCCTATCCATGGCCAGGACTCAACACTTGGCAAAGCCAAGGACTTCACCAATGGCCTACGTTGAGGAGGTTATTCCGAAGGAACCTATCCAGGTTCCAACGGAATCCCTCCTCTTCACGATACTAGATTACTTACAGTTCCCCAACATCAATACAGCTAGCACAAGTGCTCAGGCTGCCATGGAAGGTGCCACCTGCATAGTCGAGAAGGAATTCCTCAACAAGGCCCTAAGCGATTCAATCCAGGATTACATCAACAACGCTGCAGAAGAGATAGAGGCGATCAAGGAAGGAGACATTAGCACCGTGCAGGAGCACCACCCAGTCTTGGCGCCTCCACTGCTAACTGCATTTCCTGAGTTCAACCCAGCTCCGACACCTCTCTTCAGCCTGGAGCAGCTCGAGCTCATCTTTGACCTCAGAAGCCACATGGTGGACCAACTCCATTGGGACACCTTCATAAGTCAGCAGATCGACATGCTATTTGACACATTCTCGAATGCACCGACAAAACGACGCTTCCCTTCGTGCTCCATCCCAACGATGACCCTCTCATCGGAGCTCCGGATGACATACCCCCAGGTGGTAATGATTAGTTTCTGGCTCTCTATAACTGGTACTTTGCACAATTCTTTCCCATCTCTCTGTACTGGGCAGCTGCATAATTACTGTCTTGTTTTCTTTTTCCAGTTGCTTGTTTGTTTGAGATTCTTAGAACATAACTGTAAGGACAAACATCCGCCATCTGCTCTGGTTTCTAATTGGCAAGGCAGATGGCAGATAACTTTTTTGACTGAAAGTATAACAGTCTGCCACTTGTTCCGATTTCCGCTAATTTGGCGGAGCAGGTGGTAGACTGATGACATGTGGTTTTTCTGTGTCATAACAACACAATAGGAAATACACCCTTTTTATTTACAGAAAAAAAAAAATTATTTTGATTTTTTAAAAATAAGTTTATTAATAGTTATGCTTTTTTATTTTTTAATGATTTTTCAAAATATTATTGATTTTTAATTTATGGTTTAAAAAAAGTTGTAATTTTAAGCCAAAAAATGTGTATTATTGGATGATTATTAGTAGCATCTCTTTTCAATTCGAGGGTTAATTTTAAGATTTTGGTTGTAATGGTACTAGTTGTTAATATCCTGGTTTCAAACAAGTTGTAATTTTAACCCTACTCCCCCCAACAAAAAAAAAGGGTGCTATTAACTTCACTATTTTTCCATTCAGGGGTTGATTTTAAAATTTTGATTGCAACAATACCGATTGTTAAGGCCATGGTTTAAAATAGGTTGTAATTTTAACCCTGAAAAAAAAGGTACTATTGGTAGCACCACTTTTGTATTCAAGGGTTGGTCTTAAGATTTTGTTTGCAACGGTATTGGTTATTAATGCTATGGTTGCGAACAAGTTGTGATTTTGACATTGAAAAAATAGTGTTATTGGTAGCATCAATTTTCGATTCGTTAGTTGTTTTTAAAATTTGTTTGCAATGATATCGATTGTTAAGGCCATGGTATCAAACAAGTTGTAATTTTAACCCCACACACAAAAAAATGGTGATACTATATTTTTCTATTTTCAATTTGAGGATTGATTTAAGTTTTTTTTGTTAGCAACGTTACAAATTTTTAAGATCATGGTTACAAAAGTATGTAATTTAAACCCTCGAAAAAGAGTGAAATTGGTAACACCATTTTTTGAAATACAAATATAAATAGTAACGAAATGTAACCTCTAAAAAGATGAGATCTCTAGGAAGTTTTCGCCAACTAAATAACTATATTTTGACTTGAAATTGAATACTGAAATGACAATATTTTCATAATTATTATATCCATTGTATTATATGTTTATGCAACAACAACATTTAGCAATGTATGGTTTTCCTATGGTCACAAAGGAAATACAAACATTCATGTGTAATTGCAACAACCACTTACATAATCATGTAAGAAAAACAAAAATCTAAGCGGATAAGTGCATTGATAAGGTTTATAACGTGAACCCTTGCCAGATTTTCCTTTCACGTTGACTGCCATGTACATTTTCAAATGCAACCAATGCTAAAGGTCTTATATGTCATGTACACCTTGCATATGTAATCAATGCTACAAGTGTTATCTAATTACAATGTTCCAAATTAGGAATTTAGAAATGTATGAAAATATATGCCTTTGATTCTTGGATGGAGAAAAGGAGGGCTCAATACTAATTATATCATTTTATAGCTTTTGATAGATAATTAACATTAATAACAACAAATGAAATCTAAAGAATTATTCCAATTGAAAATAACGCTCTCAATCAATCAAATAATTGCCACCCTCTCCCTCCTATGTAACCAAGATCTAGATGGCAACAACATTTTTTCTAAAAATTCTCCTCAAACCCATGGGTATTTTATCACATCAACCCATGAAAAATATATTGAAGTAATTGTAATTGTTGAGTTTGCATTCAAAACTTAATTATAAACAATATTAAATTTTCATAGATATGTATTTAGCTTATTTATATTAGATTATAACATTAATCATTTTAAATTCAAACAATTTAATCAAATGGATAATAAACAAATAAACAACACTATATATATATAGTAAACAATATATATATATATATATAGGGAACAATCCAAGTGATATATAAACATGTTACCATGTTACCATCATTAAAGAAACATGTTACAATCCATACCACTCCTTATACTTGTGTTCACTCCTCCCACTTACTAGAGAGAACAATATAATGATACTCATCCCTTCGCCATTATTTCCTATTTATAATGGAGGTTGGGTTGGGCCATTATTTCCTATTTATAATGGAGGTTGGGTTGACAATATCAACTTTAATTATTATGTTGACACAATCAACCTTGTTCCTTGTCAATTATGCTTATAATAATAGTAAGGTTGTTTATATACCCAACACTTATCTGACGTTGAATGCTTGGTGGCCTCCTGGCTACACTTCACAATGCTTAATAGAATCAAAGAGAAATAAATGCAATTGTGCCTTCGACTTTGTAATTTTCTTTTCAATCACTTTTATGTTTTCTAGTATTTATTTGTTTTTTTTTTTTATGTCCCTGCAATTTTGGTTTTGAGCATCCTTCTTTTTCCTCAGCTATTAACTTTTAGAATGTATATATTGAGTTGCTTCTTCTTTTTCTTTGTCTTCAACGTCTTCTTCTTTCTTTGGCTCATGTTTGAGTGTATTCGATGTCTTCTCTTCCTTCAACATGTTTGTTAATGACAATTACTATATTTCCTTTATTGGTTGGATGACCTTCATTGGGTTTTACTTGTGATCTTATTTTATTCCTTAATCTTTTGAAAAAAAAAAAGTCTATGATGCATTGTGCTCCTTGACTTCTAATTGTCTACTTAGTTGATTTTTTTTTAGGAATTCCTCCATCCTTTTTTATGTCAAACTTATTTTCTTATTTTATTTGTAATTCCCCACACTTTTGCCTTGTTGTTTATACCTTTTTTTTTTATCATTATGTACTTTGTCTCCAAATTCTGTAGACATTTTTCGGAATGCATGTTCTTCATGTCCTCTGATGTATTTGGTGAAGTCCAAGTTTCATGTTTTTCTAAGGTCTTTTCGATGAACACCCTTTCCAAAAGTGCCATCTTTGCCTTTATTTTCTTTCTTACTAATCTTAAGATTGTAATATCCCCCTCTCCTTGACAAGAACAAATGAGGACTTAGTAGTCTAGTCACCCCTTTAGACTATAGTATAATGGGGAACAAGGGGTTAAGAGGTGCCAAAGAGTCACTAGAGAACTCAATGTTACTTTATCAAAGTGACTTTGATGACAAAAGGAAAAGGTTATTTGACTTAAGGAAAAATTAAAAGAATAACCTGAGTGAAAGCAATAAAGAACCTCAACTGAGAATTATAAGATGGAGGTATAAAATAAAATGGAGGGTGCCTCTCTCATTCATTCATTCATGTCATTTTTCTCTATTGCTTATTCAACTATGCAACTTACGCTTTGATAGTTTTGAGTAAACAAACCCTAGAGACCAGTAAAGAGGTAAAAGATCCCTCTGTTCCTAGTCCAAGCTTGGCCAAGGAGGTGAAAGATTCCTCCCTCACTATTCTGTCCAGCTACAGGTTAATTTCTACAATGAAAGAAGGAGGCAGGGCGCAATTTTGAGAGTTTCTAGCAGGTTGGGCACATCGTTTTGAGGAGATCAGTTCGATTTGAGGTGGAGAATGCATATATAAGGAAAATATCTTACATGAAGGGTTTTTTAGGCCTAGAGCACCATTTCTCATCTTCTATTGGAGGGATTCTCTTTCTTATTATTTTATTGTGGCCTTAGGAAGAATTTCTGAAGAGGTTGCACTGTTCATTGAGGACGCATTGAGTAGAAGGCCTAGATTCAGTGGTTTGACTTAGGGATCTTTCCAGAGGCACTATATATCCCCCGATATATAGATTGGAAGTATTTTCCAGGGGTTTAGAGGCCATCTTTAAGGAAGGTGAATTTCTTAGCTTCGTTAAGGCAATTGGGGCGCATCATCACCAAATCTGAGGGTTTAAAGTCTTCAAGGGAAAGAAATTGATCTTGTATTGTTCTACATGCAGCTACTGAAGGCTTAGGAGATCTTATCTCTCTATTTTGTGGTATCATGGTGGCATATTCAATCCAGACTCCTTTATCTTACTATATTGTTCCATATCTACAGATCTTGTGTATGGAGATCAACTGTTTATCTAAATAAAGGTCAGATCTAAAGTTATTGAGCATTCTATTGTGTTATTTGTCTTGTATCTTGTTATATCCATGTATTGTTGTTCTATAGACATGATGTAACTGTCATAAATATCAATCAACTCCACCCCGCACAACTCTAAGAAGTAAAACTTGCAAAAACAACTACACAAAACACAAACAATTCAAAAAATCAGTATAAGTTCCTAGCAATCCTGCTTGGTAACATTACAGTGGTATCAAAACGAATTCCTTCGCCAACATGTGATAAAATACTAATGACCGGGAGGAGAGTCCGTGGGTGACAACCTGTATCAGGTATTCTTGAAGGAGAAGAGCAAGAGGTCAATATGGGGGAAACTCATGAAACATAAAATGCAACATCAGAAGAGGCAACTTTCTTGGCCGAAAGGGTAACTCAGGAAATGAATGATGCACTATGTTGAGGGAAAGGTATGGATTACCTTACTCAATCATTTTCGAATCTTGCCTGGCTAGGACAAGATAATCGAGAATGTCACCGAGGGTTTTATAGCCTCAAAATATTCTCCCAATCCGCAAGTATTAATTACTAGGATTGAGGCTGATTTATTAATGAAAAGAATATTGAAATATAAAATAAAATTTATACAATTTTCTGTAATGAACACAAATTTTACGATAAAGTAAGCATGGAGATCAAAAAGTGAAAAGTAACCAAGTCACAAATACACATATATGAGACATAATAACAATCTAATTTTATTTCATTCTGAGATATCAAAAGTGTTTTTCTCTTTACAAAACCCCGGCGAGGGCATTGTTGGATATGTGTTATATTCTTTGTCGGGCGCGCAAGGGGGTTTGAGGAATTTTTTTTTGCCTCGGGAAACATGTCATGTGCCCCGAGAAACGTGTCACATATTTAGGAGGTTTTTCGGCACATGGTTTTTTCCAATGGTTTTCTATTTCCGGTTAAAGAATTAGGGTTGTGGACTGTTATCCCCGATATCTAGGGATAACTAGGAGATCACGTCTCGAGGCCCACAGGTCCTAGACATGGAGTACCGAGAGTTGACCTGAGCATGGCCCTGGAGGGCCCATCCTTCTTCTTCTTCGCCAGACTTGTCTTGTCAGCAGTAGCAGCTTCCATCACCATCGGCTTGGGCTTGCATCGGAGAGGACTCTTGCTCCATGAGGTAATTGGTCCAAGGTATCATGGTATGTGTCATGTTTGATCATTACAACCTTATTATATATGCATTAGGTTCCTTTCATTTCTGATGACTGCTTGGATCTTACACTAATCCACTTGACCATTGTTGGGGTGATTAATGGGGTAACTTAGCAAGCTTGTATTCATGGGTTTGGGTTAGCCACCAAAGGGGATTTGCAGAGACATCGTCCGCTCCCACCATTCTATCATTTTACATCTTATTTCCCATTCATCCATCCCATTCCCCTAGTCCGGCCATTAGAATGACCTTTTGAGGTTTACACTTTGTCTTGTGGGAAGAAGGGGCTAAAGGCCCAGGGGGTAAAAGCAGCTGGTAAAAGATAAAAGCCATAAGAAATGAAACCTAGAGATACTTCGCCCAGGGATCCCCAAGAAGGAAATAAAAGGCCTCTTGATAAGAAACTAAGGGACCCTAAGAAAAATAACAAAACAAGACCTAACCAAGAGGATGGGATGTCTCATCACGAGCTGGCCCATTATGTTCATAGGTATCCAACAGTATGACATTGCCATTATCTGGTCACCACGCCAGGGCAGTGACCTTTGGTTGCATGGCCAAGGGAAAGGGGGTCTCATCACGAGCCATCCTTATCATTTCTGCGAAGATACCAGTGGGTAACACTGTCAGCTCTGGTCACCATGCCAAGGCAGTGTCCTCTGGTTAGACCTTGAAGTAAAAAAGAAATAAAAGCAATAAATGAAAAATAGAGGCAAATAAAGGGGCTTGGAAAAAGTGCATCCACGACGGGTACAACTCACCCCCTACAGAGGCACCCACATACAACACCTACCCCTGGTCTTACTATGACTGGACATCCCTAGACCATACCACTTCGTATACATGGCTTGAATGATCCTCTGAGGAAACTTTCCTTTTCTTGTGGGTATTAGCCCAATAGGTTATTCTATCGGTTTCTTCAGCTTTGTATAGTAGATATGTGTAATGTCTTTGAGCTCTTAGACGATATGTTAGGGATTTCATGCATGTATTTGATAACTTTAATGATGATATGTGATTGACATTGCTATGATCCCGAGGGCTGATGAGCCCATGGAGGGCGTAGTTTTTGATGTTCAAGACCATACCCGACGGACAGGTACCAGTGGACTGGTACACATGGGGATATGATTAGCTCGGACCTCCATGGGGCTGAAGAGCCCATCAGATGGTTGTTGGGATGGCAGAGACAGGACAACGTTGTGATGAGCCTTTGCACAAAGAAGACATAAGGACATTTCCACCAGGACACCTTGGCGGAGCCTGACCTAAGGGGGATCACCCACTGCAGATGGGACGATTTCTTTTGATGGACAGGATGTCACCTGAGGTAGCTGGACGTTTTTCTGGAGCATGTGGCAGTGTGCTGGGGTCATTTGGCACGTGTGGCAGCTTGGAGAAGCCCTAGAAGGGCCAACGTTCTGCTTCTTGGATGTTGATCTTGCCCAAAAAGGGCCAACGTCTCCCTCAAAGGGGCCCGACGTCTCCCTTTTGAGCTCATATTGTGACATTTTTAGCATTTGATGTAAAAAACAACATAATATTGTTAGTCAGCCTTGTCGGCTATTTTAAATGACCTGTTTTCTAATTAAAGGTCATTAGGATGATATAAATAGAGGACGTTGCCTCTCATTTTCAAATAACACAACTCACTCGCTTGTGAGAGATCATTTTTAATCTTTGTCTTGGTATTATTGCTCTTGGAAATGAGGCGCAACTCTTGTGGAGGATCATTCTTGGCATTTTTATGGTGTTTTCTATCATTGGAAGGTTTACAACTAGGGTTTGATAAGCTCTTCATGATTTGTAAGTGTATTTCTCATGCAAAATTTCTTAAATGAATGGTTGTAGGTTAAATCTCTTGCATTTATTGTTACATTGTTATTATTTTGCTTAATCATTGAAACCCTAGGTAGCAAGCACACAAATAGGTCCTTGCTATATGTCCCCATGATTGAGAACTTGTTTTAGCCATTGATTAAGGGGGGTTTAGCCTAGCCGTTGCTACACTAGCCATCCTTTCTCTGAGTTAGCATTTAAACATAAGTTGAAGAAAGAAGACGTCCTAGGCCTAGTTAAATCTACACCTAGGGTTTTGACTTTTAGGGTTTGAAGGGCCTTGCTCTTGCAACACTTTTCACCCTTAGATTTATGTTTTGAAGCTAGCTGTTTTGCCAAGGATATTTAAGGAAAGAGGGAGGAGCATGAGGCATTTCTTAAGCAACACCGGAATGAGCCTCCTCCCCTTAGGGTTTTGATTCTATGACCCTGCCATTGCAGCACCATAGAACCTAACTCTCCAGTCCTTAGATTTGATTCTCCCGAGACCTTGCCCTTGTTTCTGACTCCATAATACCCTAAGGCACTAGTCCAACTCTCCAACGTTGAGCTTATTGTGCCAAAACAAACCTTTCAAAACTTTCAATTTTGAAACCCTAATTAACCCTAACGTCTAACTAACCCTAGATTGATGATGACGTCATGCCTCTTTTGAGCTTTTGGTTGATATAAAACGTTGTGGCTTAGTCATCTAGCGATAGACATTGATGTATTGATAAATTCCATTGACTTATTTGAAAAACGTTGACCTCCTTGTCTACCGTACTAACCCTAGAACAACGCTGACGTCACCTCTAGTGAGCTTGACGCAACAACCTTTGTGTATGAGAAATTGATGATATTTAATCCATTAAGTTAATTTGAGGATTAATCATTATCATTGGATGCTATATCATTCTGTATTTATTGAGAAGTAATATTATAAGCATTTGACATTATTGCAATCATTGACTTCGTCAATAATTACTGTTATTTGTGCTCATGTACATTAAATATTGATAGTCATTGAAGTATTAACCACTGCATGTATTAGTTTTATTATTGCCTTGTCTCGCAAACAGGTGCCTCATCTGTGGTATCTTCATTTTGACTGTCTTCTTGGCGGTAATCTGTGAAGGGAAAACCTACTTTAATCCCTTGAGCCTTTTCCTTTCAAAACCCCAGATTGCCAGGGACGTCTCCCTTGGGTTTAGCCACCCTAAATAGAAAGAGCCCCCCATCGAGGTGACAGTGGGTGGGGAAGCTCCTGTTATGCCTGTTTGACCCTTACCTTTGGCTGCTTGACCCAAACTCCAAACTGAGCGATAACATTTTGGCGTCGTTGCCGGGGAACACTGAGTCGATTCTCCTCAAACGACAAACCTTTTCGGTAAGCCTTGCCTCAGAGCCTTATTTTACAAGCTTACCTGGTGACTCCACTAGGGTGTTTTCCCTTTTATTTGATGATTTCAAGCAAATCATCTGGTGACTCCACGAATAGCTAATGACGACTCGTAGTGGACGTCAGTATATACCTGCATCTACTACTATGACCTCCACAAATCCTGTCACCCCTGTAAGTTTTCCCAAATGGTCTCATAAAGAACTCTTTTGTCCTTTAAGCTTACCTAACACCCAAGGGGGGTTACATGGTCTACCCAAGAAGGTCGAGTCCTGGATACCTAAGTTTTCAGGGGAAGATGGATCCTATGGCAACTCTCATTGGACTGATTTCTGTGATGCTTTCAATTTTCACCAATTCGGACA
This sequence comes from Picea mariana, assembly GCA_032191745.1. NCBI lineage: Eukaryota > Viridiplantae > Streptophyta > Pinopsida > Pinales > Pinaceae > Picea > Picea mariana. The sequence goes on from JASDQU010100864.1 coordinate 198,055, forward strand.
AGAACACCCCGATGTCTTTTTAAGGCTCTTTGTGAGCTCACTCACCGGAAGTGCCAGAAGATGGATTAACAAACTGCTGAAAGGAAGCATTAAAACCCCTGAAGATATTGAACAAGCCTTCCAGAAATATTGGTGTAAAAAGGAAAGCATGGATTCCCTTTACTCTCAATACACTAATATTTGCAAAGCCTCTAGCGAGGGCATTAGGGATTTCAATGATAGGATCAACCTTTTACTCAAGAAGGTCAGGCCTAGTTTCTCAGAAGAAGCTGTCCTCCAACACTACTTGAACTCGTTGGAAGGAGTTTTGCAGTTTACTCTCAAAGATCGGTCACCCTCAACTCTAGAAGAAGTACAAAACTTTGCTTGCCAGATTGAGCAGAAACTTAAGTTCGAAGACTACATATATCAAGTCAATCTCTCACACAATAATGACCCTAAGGAATCTAGTGATGAGGATGTCCCTGAAGCTGAGCCTAAAACCCTAGAAATTCTTGAAGTAAGACTCATGCCTCCCAAAAGGAAATGGAGCACAACTTTCCCAAATACAAACAACATTCTGAATGCCTCGATACAACATGAGCCATCCAAAGATTTGGGCATGGCCACTCAGAAAAAGCATAATTTTGAAGATGCCTTGTTTGTCTTAGACACACCAATGTTGGAAGATCAAGATATGAGTGAAGCTGATAAGTCTGAAGAAACTGATTCAAGCATTAGTATGTCTTGTATCCTGCAAAGGGTTAAAAGGATTCGTGAAATGCTAGAAATCCCTTTTCTAAAAAAGCAGGATTCAGATGACCAATTACCTTTTAAAGGGATTCCCACACTATTACACACTGGTCATTCTGAGATGGATGAACAAACACCCTTTTCAATGGATCCATACTTGTTTCAAGATTGTCCCACTTTTCCTTTGACAGGAGAAGACACAGATTGGGGTGATTTTCTTGATGATGCCTCTGATACCTCAGAAGATTTAGACGAAGATGGCTACCCAATACAAAGAAAAAGTAATTTCATTGAGGGGCACAAAAATATTTTCAAAGACATAAAAGTTCCAAGCGCCATCATTGTGGATGAAAAGCCTTGGTGTTTTCAATGCAGTGAAGCACATTGGGAACATGAATGTCCTTGCAGTAGTGGTGGCCATCAATAGGTAAACAATATAGACTACTTCATAGAAGGCCCTCAAATAAATATCACTATTGAAGAGCATCAAGAGGCCATCAAAGAAGCAGCCAGGTCATCCAGGATGGTGGTGATAAACAAACTAGACCAGGAAGCAAAAGAGAAGCTAAAGAAACGAGAGCTCCAGGTGTATAAACAAAAGAAATTGGACCAACCTTCCACTGACCAAACAAAAAACCCACCTGTAGATATAATCTTTCCTAAAACATCCAATGCTGAAAGGGTTAATTTGAATTTTGATCTTGAAGGGGCATTATCCAAGATGCTTGTGACCATCCCTTTGAGAGAAGCCATCAAAGTACCGATTATTAGAGAGCGATTTGACAACTTTTTCCAAGGATCAGATGGGCTATTAAAGGATGGAACTATTGGTTGTATCCATAATATAACTGTGACTACAACCTGTGAGTAAAAATCCAGTGATTCTATCAAAGATAACAAAGCACGTGACAAAACCGGGCCGACTCCTCATAAATGTTCTCCAGAAGAAACGCCTTTTGCAAAAGAAGAAAATTCGAGTCAGATTGAATGGCCCACCAAATAAGAATACCAACAACTCATTGATGATCTCAAAGCTCAGAAATCAGAGACTGTGAAAATACGAAAGAAGGTGGAAGATGATGTACAGATCCGTCCTTCACAGCAGGAAATATTTGTAGCAGAATCCCACCCACCTCCCTCTACACAATACACCAGGGTCATTCAAGGAATGACCAATTTCAGAGTCAAAGAGTACAAGGAGGGAGACATGGTTTGGATGTGGGATACCAATAAAGGGAAGCCTACTAATATCAAAGAAGACAATCGTTTTTGGCTTGGCCCTTTTAAGGTCGGAAGGAAGTCAGTTAATGACTCCTATTACCTATCTACACTAGAGGGAACAAGGCGCACAGTGCCCGTCAGCGGGCATCTCCTCAAATCCTACCAGGGTGGGGTAACCTGACTCCACAGGTAAGTATGAGTAGGTAGGCATTTCCATTTATTATACCATCTGCATTTATTGTTTGTTTCCCTTATATATGCATCTTGATTGTTTTATCTCATATGTATACATTGTATTATTTTGCGGGGTGGCAATACCACCCCACCTTTTGTCGCTGATGCTTTCTTGTCAAGTGTGAGCAGGTCTACAGGTTTATGCCAGATATTGCTGAGGTTCTCATGCGCTCTATGGTGAGCACATGTCCCCGAGTTGGAGCCAGATGTTATCCCCGATATCTAGGGATAACTAGGAGATCATGTCTCGAGGCCCACAGGTCCTAGACATGGAGTACCGAGAGTAGGATTGACCTGAGCATGGCCCTGGAGGGCCCATCCTTCTTCTTCTTCGCCAGACTTGTCTTGTCAGCAGCAACAACTTCCATCACCATCGGCTTGGGCTTGCATCGGAGAGGACTCTTGCTCCATGAGGTAATTGGTCCAAGGTATCATGGTATGTGTCATGTTTGATCATTACAACCTTCTTATATATGCATTAGGTTCCTTTCATTTCTAATGACTGCTTGGATCTTACACTAATCCACTTGACCATTGTTGGGGTGATTAATGGGGTGACTTAGCAAGCTTGTATTCATGGGTTTGGGTTAGCCACCAAAGGGGATTTGCAGAGCCATCGTCCGCTCCCACCATTCTATCATTTTACATCTTATTTCCCATTCATCCATCCCATTCCCCTAGTTTGGCCATTAGGATGACCTTTTTAGGGTTACACTTTGTCTTGTGGGAAGAAGGGGCTAAAGGCCCAGGGGGTAAAAGCAGCTGGTAAAAGATAAAAGCCATAAGAAATGAAACCTAGAGATGCTTCGCCCAGGGATCCCCGAGAAGGAAATAAAAGGCCTCTTGATAAGAAACTAAGGGACCCTAAGAAAAATAACAAAACAATATCTAACCAAGAGGATAGGAGGTCTCATCACGAGCCAGCCCATTATGTTCATAGGTATCCAGCAGTATGACATTGCCATTATCTGGTCACCACGCTAGGGCAGTGACCTTTGGTTGCATGGCCAAGGGAAAGGGGGTCTCATCACGAGCTAGCCTTATCATTTCTGCAAAGATACCAGTGGGTAACACTGCTAGCTCTGGTCACCACACCAAGGCAGTGTCCTTTGTTTAGACCTTGAAGTAAAAAAGAAAGAAAAGCAATAAATGAAAAATAGAGGCAAATAAAGGGGCTTGGAAAAAGTGCATCCACGACGGGTACAACTCACCCCCTACAGAGGCACCCACGGACAACACCTACCCCTGGTCTTACTATGACTAGACATCCCTAGACCATACCACTTCGTATACATGGCTTGAATGATCCTTTGAGGAAACTTTCCTTTTCTTGTGGGTATTAACCCAATAGGTTATTCCATCGGTTTCTTCAGCTTTGTATAGTAGATATGTGTAATGTCTTTGAGCTCTTAGACGATATGTTAGGGATTTCATGCATGTATTTGATAACTTTAATGATGAGATGTGATTGACATTGCTATGATCCCGAGGGCTGATGAGCCCATGGAGGGCGTAGTTTTTGATGTGCAGGACCATACCCGGCGGACAGGTACCAGTGGAGCGGTACACATGGGGATATGATTAGCTCGGACCTCCATGGGGCTGAAGAGCCCATCAGATGGTTGTTGGGATGGCAGAGACAGGACAACGTTGTGATGAGCCTTTGCACAAAGAAGACAGAAGGACGTTTCCACCAGGACACCTTGGCAGAGCCCGGCCTAAGGGGGATCACCCACTGCAGATGGGACGATTGCTTTTGATGGACAGGACGTCACCTGAGGCAGCTGGACATTTTTCTGGAGCGTGTGGCAGTGTGCTGGGGTCATTTGGCACATGTGGCAGCTTGGAGAAGCCCTAGAAGGGCCAATGTTCTGCTTCTTGGATGCTGATCTTGCTTAAAAAGGGCCAATGTCTCCCTCAAAGGGGCCTGACGTCTCCCTTTTGAGCTCATATTGTGACATTTTTAGCATTTGATGTAAAAAACAACATAATATTGTTAGTCAGCCTTGTCGGCTATTTTAAATGACCTGTTTTCTAATTAAAGGTCATTAGGATGATATAAATAGAGGACGTTGCCTCTCATTTTCAAATAACACAACTCACTCTCTTGTGAGAGATCATTTTTAGTCTTTGTCTTGGTATTATTGCTCTTGGAAGTGAGGCGCAACTCTTGTGGAGGATCATTCTTGGCATTTTTATGGTGTTTTCTATCATTGGAAGGTTTACAACTAGGGTTTGATAAGCTCTTCATGATTTGTAAGTGTATTTCTCATGCAAAACTTCTTAAATGAATGG
>JASDQU010100864.1:202586-213068 GCA_032191745.1 Picea mariana
TGAGGAAACTTTCCTTTTCTTATGGATGTTAGCCCAATAGGTTGTTCTATTGGTTTCTTCAGCTTTGTATAGTAGATATGTGTAATGTCTTTGAGCTCTTAGATGATATGTTAGGGATTTCATGCATGTATTTGATAAATCTAATGGTGAAATATGATTGACATTGCTATGATCCCGAGGACTGATGAGCCCATGGAGGGCGTAGTTTTTGATGTGCAGGACCATACTCGATGGACAGGTACCAGTGGACCGATACACATGGGGATATGATTAGCTCGGACCTCCATGGGGCTGAAGAGCCCATCAGATGGTCGCTGGGATGGCAGAGACAGGACGATCTTATGACGAGCCTTTGCACAAGAAGACAGAAGGACGTTCCACCAGGATGCTTTAGCAGAGCCCAGCTTAGGGGGAATCACCCTCTGCAGATGGGACGTGTGCTTTTGATGGACAGGACGTCACCTGAGGCAGCTGGACGTTATCTGGAGCGTGTGGCAGTGTGCTGGGATCATTTGGTACGTGTGGCAGCTTGCAGGAGCCCTAGAAGGGCCAACGTCTCCCTCAGAGGGGCCTGACGTCTCCTTTTTTAGCTCATATTATGACATTTCTTAGCATTTAATGAAAAAACAGTGTAAAATCAAAAGTCAGCCTTGTCGGCTGTTTTAATGACCTATTTTTAAAATTAAAGGTCATTTGGATGATATAAATAGAGGACGTTGCCTCTCATTTTCACACAACACAACTCACTCTCTTGTGAGAGATCATTTTTAGTCTTTGTCTTGGTATTATTGCTCTTGGAAGTGAGGCGCAACTCTTGTGGAGGATCATTCTTGGCATTTTTATGGTGTTTTCTATCATTGGAAGGTTTACAACTAGGGTTTGATAAGCTCTTCATGATTTGTAAGTGTATTTCTCATGCAAAACTTCTTAAATGAATGGTTGTAGGTTAAATCTCTTGCATTTATTGTTACATTGTTATTATTTTGCTTAATCATTGAAACCCTAGGTAGCAAGCACACAAGTAGGTCCTTGYTATATGTCCCCATGATTGAGAACTTGTTTTAGCCATTGATTAAGGAGGGTTTAGCCTAGCCGTTGCTACACTAGCCATCCTTTTTCTGAGTTAGCATTTAAACATAAGTTGAAGAAAGAAGACGTCCTAGGCCTAGTTAAATCTACACCTAGGGTTTTGACTTTTAGGGTTTGAAGGGCCTTGCTCTTGCAACACTTTTCACCCTTAGATTTATGTTTTGAAGCTAGCCGTTTTGCCAAGGATATTTAAGGAAAGAGGGAGGAGCATGAGGCCTTGCTTAAGCAACACCCGAATGAGCCTCCTCCCCTTAGGGTTTTGATTCTATGGCCCTGCCATTGCAACACCATAGAACCTAACTCTCCAGTCCTTAGATTTGATTCTCCCGAGACCTTGCCCTTGTTTTTGACTCCATAATACCCTAAGGCACTAGTCTACCTCTCCAACTTTTAGCTTATTGTGCCAAAACAAACCTTTCAAAACTCTTAAATTTGAAACCCTAACTAACCTTAACGTCTAACTAACCCTAGATTGATGATGACGTCATGCCTCTTTTGAGCTTTAGGTTGATATAAAACGTTGTGGCTTAGTCATCTAATTGATAGACAATGATGTATTTATAGTTTTCATTGGCTAAATAGCAAAACTTTCACCTCTTTGTCTACCAAACTAACCCTAAAGAAAAGCTGATGTCACCTCTAGTATACTTGACGCAACAACTTTTTTATATGTGAACATTTAATGATATTTAATGCATTTGAGTTAATTTAAGGATTAATCATCTACATTGAATGCTATATCATTTTTTATTTATTGAGAAGTGATATTATAAGCCATTGTCATCATTGCAATCATTGACTTCGTCAATAATTATTGTTATTTATGCTCATGTATATTACATATTGATAGTTATTGACAACTGAAGTATTAACCACTATTTGCATGTATTAGTCGTATTGTTGCCTTGTCTCGCAAGTAGGTGCTTATTCTGTGGCATTTCTTCATTTCTGACTATCTTGTTGGCGGTAATCTGTGAAGGGAAAAACTCACCTTGATCCTTTAAACCTTTGCCTTTCAAACCCCAGATTACCAGGGACGTCTCCCTTGGGCTTAGCCACCCTAAATAGAAAGAGCCCCCCATCGAGGTGACAGTGGGTGGGGAGCCTCCTGTTACGCTAGTTTGACCTTTACCTTTTCAGCTACTTGACCTAGCTACAAACTGAGTGATAACAGGACCCAAAAATTAGGGAATTTTTTTCTAGTTTCATTGGAGTTTCTCCTACCTAAAAGTCTCCTCGAAATCTCATCTTCATTAAAATTTGTAGGATGATGAAGTGATTCACAAATTATTGACACCTACTATTTGTAACATTGTTGGCACATAGGTAAAACTTTGTCACTTAAATTTTGAGTCATTTTCCATACACTTTGTAATATTTTCTGACAACTACAGTATCCATTTGCAACATATACCACATATTTTTCTTGTCCTATAGTGGATCTGTAGTCCTCATCTCACTTTTTTCAAAGAGGTATCATACCATGGACTAGTGCCATGATATACCATAGATTTTCGTAGACAAGTCTTGTGATTTTTTCACATTTTGAGAAAATCACAGAAATTGCTAGTAATGCCACATGTTTTGTTCCATATCGAAAGATAATGATGTTCGAAGTGCACATGGAGCAAGCTCTCAACTAGTGGTATGGCATCCTTGAATCAACAACCTTCAACAACTGAGGATTATTCTAAAGAATTTGTTAGAAAACAATTCTACTCATTAGGTATAAGGATGCCATGTTCTCTCTATGGTTATAGATTTGACAACTGTCTAGTAAAGTTATCCAACATTATATTGAGGTTTTCAAGAAGCTCTTGATCAAAATTTAGGTATAAGACCTTGAATACGCTTTTTGAATTTCACTCATTTGTTTGTTACCTAATATTAGAATAAAGCATATGTTGTAGACTCGATCAAGTAGACCAGGAATTGACAATTCTACTTGATCTACCACCCAAACCAAGGTGGTTCTACTTGGAATCACCTAATCAAACGTTGATCGACCAAAACTTTGTTAAACCAATTTGACCCAATTGAATGGACAAACTTAATTGGCCAAACAAACTTACCCGTTTAACCTTACACTTTGACTGATTTGACTTGTTATGGGGGTTTATAATTTTACTTTTGGTCATTTGGAGCTCATTTTTCATAGTTTTTCGTTGGCCCTTCTAAGAAGGGTTTGCCTCTTAAAATTGGACAATTGGAATTTGATTCATTTTGATTCATAATGTCATGTTGTTTCCCATAAGTACTTTTATGTATGTTGATAATATCATATGATATACTTGGATATTTATGTTTGCATTATATTCAGTCGTATCATTCATGTCTAATTTGAATTCAATTCAATTTTTTTCATGAAAACTATATTTTTTGTATTTTTCTATGTGTTGAGTCATTATCGAGTTAACTGGCGAGTGTTTGGTGAGTTTGAATTCAAGTTTCATTAGTGGGCCAAATGAAGTTTTGAGTTGAGTTGACTTTTTTTAATTTTGGAATAGAGTTATTAGAGTATGTTTTTCAACTTGTCTCCAAAATTGAAGCCAAGTTACATAGGTTTACTTAGTAGTCTTCAAAACCCTCCATGCCAAAAGGGATTTCCTTCTTCCTTTTCCCCATTTCCCTCAACCACTAGTGGTCAAGATCACTGTCAACTAGTTTCACCTCCTTTGCTTGCCATGGGAAGAAGAAATTTTGTTCCTTTTACAGAATGCTTGCAATTAGAAGTGTTTCACCTTGTAGTTCAAAGAGTACAAATCCCTTCCTACACTTATACACAATAGAATAGGCTAACATTGATGGACAATAGTATAAAATTGATGTCACCAATTCCATCTTGTCCAATCCTTCGATGATTCTCATGGGAAACAACTATTTTTACATCAAGAAGGAAGTGTTGTTCACTCATAGCCACCGGATCAAGGAGAAAAATGCATTGATAATGGACAATGGCAACCGAAAGAACCTAGTTTGTAGTAGTTGGTACTAGTAGACACACAACAACATTCTACCACACCACATCCCGAACCATATCATCTTGGATGGGTTAAGGATGTAGGTTTGTTGATGCTCATCACCCATAAATGTGTTGTTATTTATGTGATTTAGACTTTCATTGATACCATTGATTGAGATGTTAAAATTTTGGATTGTTACAATATGATGCATGGAACTCCCTACTAGCATGATTTCAAGGTCATCTACAATGGCTTCCACTAGATCTATTTATTGGACAAAGACGGTAAAGCCCAAAAATTGGCATCATCTTCTCTTAAATTCCATTCCATTTGGAGGGGCACTTCTCAAAAGTCAACCCCATAGTTTTAAAGACTCTTTGTTATGCTTTGATGCTCGCCCCTTCAAACCTACAACAACCTATTTGACCAGGTTCATGATTCAAGGGGAGGTGCAATTCTATGCACCAATTGAAAACTCCAATGCTTATATTTCTTTGGTCAAGACGTCACTTACCTCACAATGAAGTAGATTGATTTACCATATTCTAATAGAAATTGTGTTTACGATTCATCCCAACCCAAGGGAATTAAGATCGATTTGTTTTCTCAGGTTCTTCAACAAACCACTATAGCCTTGGGTCTTCGGTAGTGTGGACATTCAATGCTTTTTTTTCTTCCTAGTGTTGTCACCTTTATACACACCTTGGGAACATGGAAGAAATCTTCAATCCACTTGGTGTGTCCTTGGGGGCAAGTCTCGAGGCAAGGTGTTGTCACCTGATCCTCGGCTCCTCCGTCTAGGCCAACTCCTAGCGAAGCCAAGGGGGGTAGTTCGTAAATAAAATATACTAAGGCTTGAATTAATCTAAGTATAAGAAAGAAACTCTAGGAGTTTATTGCAAAGAACAAAACACAAGATAAAGTTTATACTAGCAGCATATATTATCCAATTACCACAAAGTGCTTATGAAAGAGATATTTCAAATTGAAAATACTTGCACAAAAGATAATTAGATGAATACAAATATTTGCAAGTAAATAACCATAAGCAAAAAGGATACTTCAAGTTAAGAAAGAAAATGCTTTGCAAAAATAAGTAGTTGAAGCAGATGGCTTCTTAAAATAAAAAGATTGAGACAAGTGCCAATATCAATATCGTGTAATGCTGCTGAAAAATATAGATTGCCTTGTGAAAATCCTTGAAATTTTAGAGTTTACTTTAAGTGTTGAGTGATTATTATTATAAAATTGCTGGTATGAAATTGTGTTACAAGAAAGCAAATCTAAACTAGGATGTGGCCTCTTAAGAGACTATCCCTTTAGTATGAAATTTTGAGGAGTTTGCCGAAACCCGATGGCTTCACCAACAGACTCACTAAAGCTGCCGGATGTCCAACACAGATGGGAACAAACCCGAGGTATTCCACATGACTTCACACACTCCCTTTAGGCGGTTTTCCACACCAAGCAATAGGTTCTTTTCAGATTGTCCTAATTATTACTACTCCACATGGACCAGCCCCAGTTCTGTATGAACTTACATCCAGAGATTGAGATGAGGCTCGTAGAGGAAGGGCTATGAACAATACTAGGGGGAGCTGAGGGGAAATGTTTATTTACCCCAAAAAAGAAAATAGCAATAAAGTAAATGTTTTCTAATTAGACTAAGTCCACACTGACTAGTCTCTTTTCAGAGGAGTTGAGGGGACGAGTTTATTTGCAAGAAATAAAATGACATACAAGTAAATCTTTGACTAATTACTATGTCCACACTGTCCAATCTCTTTGCAGAGGAGCTAAGGTGAAATTTAAACTAGCAATTAAAATTTACTTTTCCAAATTGAAAACTAAGCTAATTTGTTTATGATTGTTGTGTTTATTTTATTTTGCTTTAGATGAAGATTAGTGACTAAAATAAAGAAAAAGAGAAAAACAAAAAATCCAAACCATGAGACACCAACCCCCTAGGGGCAAACAAAAATGGGGTGCTGTGTATTTGATCCACAATACACATGCCATTTTTGAAGATGATATTCTTCAAATTGTTAAAGAAAATACCCACTTAAATAAGAAAATGATGTTGTCTAATCGTGAAATTGCCATGTTGAAAAAAAATTGTCGTTCCATTGAAGTAGGATGATTTCTTTGCTGAGTTGTTGGAGACTTTTTCTTTTGTTGTTATTGCCTTAAGTAGAGTGAAAGATGTATGAATCAAGAATAAGTTTGCTTTACTTGAAAAATTGGAGGAATCAACATCTTAGGCGCAACATGGAAAATATTAAGTTGCAGCCCATGTATTCAAGACTATGATCTACATTTCTTAAATTAGTTGAAGAACTGTACAAGCGCTAGGGGATTTGGCTACAGAAGGTATTGTAGAGTGCAAGAGATCTATGGATGTTTGAGACTTGCCAGATATGAGCAGGAGATAGCTAATGATTATCAATTGAAAACTTTCATCTCTCATCTAGAAATTTCTAAGAACACATCCTACAAATCGATTGCACTCAAACTTGAACTTAACAACAACTATTAACCAATTGCATTGTTGTTGTGTATTCAAGTTGAGTACACTTATTGTTATAAGGATTTTCTCCTCCTTCCTTAGGTTAACTTGGCAAAAACGGCTAGCATGAAAGATAAATCAAGACAAGAGAGTGTAGTGAGGGAGAGTGTTGCTACAACAAGGCTCTATCACTAAACCCTAGAAGAAGGACGGCCCTAGGTGTAGATAACCTAGGCCTGGGACGTCTCCTTCTTGACTTCTGAAACTACGGCTAGCTCAGGGAGAAGAAGCAATAAGAGTGTAGCTATGGCTAGGCTTTTTCTTCCTTCTTCAATGGCTGAAAATTTTTCTTTTAGGGGACATGAAACAAGGACCTACTTGTGTGCTTGTCACCTAGGGTTTTTGATCAGCAAATTATAAACATATGCAAGAATATAAGACTACAACCATTCAATCAAGAAGTTTTGCAGAAAAAACACTTACATATCACCATGAAATAACATGCAAACCCTAGTTGTAAACCTTCCTTAAAGAGAAATGCCAAAAAATGCCAAGAAATGCCTTCCTTCAACAAGTGCGCCTCACTAAACTAGCAAAATTACCCAAGTAGGGCGCTAAAATCAGACCCCACGAATGAGTGAGTGATGTGGTATGTTTAAAATGAGGCTAAAACTCCTCAATATATAGTGTATCAATGACCTTAATTAAATTTTAGGTCATAAAAAAGCCGACAAGGCCATAATACTATTTTTTACATTAAATTGTCAAATTAAAACCCTAACTGAGCTAATAAAAAGGTAAAAGCCCCTTCAAGGGAGGCGCTAGCCCCTTTTAGGGCAGATGAGACATCCAAGAGCAAAACGTTAGCCCCCTTGGGGCCTCTCCAACATGCCACACGTGCCACTGCTGCCCAGTCTGCCTCCATGAATGTCCATGAAGCTGGATGAATTCATGGTGAGGATGGGGGCGTCCTAAGCCTTCCAAGGCCAACCTTCCACTGAAAAGGGGTCATTCCCCCTAGGCCAGGCTCCGCCAAAGTGCCTCTGATGGAACGTCCTCTTCTTCTCCGATGCAAGACCTTAATCAACCACTGTCCTATCTCTGCCCCCTGATGGGGTCTCAACATCCATCTGGTGGGCTCTTCAGCCCCATGGAGGTCCGAACTGATCATCTCCCCATGTGTACCGGTCCAAATGGTACATGTTTGTCGGGCATGATCCTGCACATTAGAAGCTACGCCCTCCATGGGCTCATCAGTCACCGAGATCATAGCAATGTTAATCACGTTTCATCATCAATATTATCAAACATATGCATAAGACCCTAATACATCAGTGAATAGCTCAAGACATTACAAAAACCTACAATACAACACTGGATAAAAAGACAAGAACGTCCTATTGGGCTAGTATCCGCAAGAAAGGGGAAGTTTCCAAGAAGGTTTCATCCAAGCCATGTAAGTGAGGTGATATGGCTAAGGGATATCCAGACATGTGGGTGAAGTGAGAGCCAGGGGTGCATGCTGTTATTTGTGGGTGCCTTTGTAGAAGGTGAGCTGTACTTGTCATGGATGCAATTTTTCCAAGCCTGTTCTTGGCTTTATTCTTTTCTTTTATTTTCTTTTTCTTCTTCTTTTTCTTTTTANATTCAAGGGCTAACCAAAGGACACTGCCTTGGCATGGTGACCAGAGCTGACAGTGTTACCCACAAGTACTTTCACAGAGATGATAAGGCTGGCTCGTGATGAGACCCCCTATCCTCTTGACTAGGTCTTGTATATATTTTCCGGGTCACTCTTGTTTCTTACTGAGAGGCTTTTTATTGCCTTCTCGGGGATCCCTGGGTGAAGCATCTCGAGGTTTTATTTGTAGGCTTTTATCTTTTACCAACTGCTTTTACCTTCTGGGCCTTTAGCCCCTTCTTCCCACAAGATAAGGTGCAATACTACAAACAGGTCAACCCAATGCCCGGACAAGGGGAATGGGATAGGTGAGCGGGAGATAAGATGAAATAGTGGTGCTATGATGGGAGCGGACGATGGCTTTTCATAAATTCCCCAGTGGCAAACCCAGACCTATGGGTACAGGCTTGCTAGGATACCCTGTCAATCCCCTAGAGCATGGTCAAGTGGGCTAATGTAAGATCCAAGCAGTTGTTAGAGGTTAAAGGAATCAGATGCATATATTTAAAGGTTTCAATGATCAAAAGTGACACATACCATGATACCTGGACCAATTACCTCATGGAGCAAGAACCTCGTCTGATACAAGACCATGCTGATGGTGATGGATGCTGCTGCTGCTGACAAGATAAAGCTGATGGAAGAAGAAAAGGATGGGCCCTCCAGGGCCATGCTCAGGTCAATCCTGCGCTCGGTACTCCATGTCTAGGACCTATGGGCCTCGAGACATGATCTCTTGGTTATCCCTAAAAATCAGGGATAACAGTTCCGATATTTAATAGTTGAAAAGATTTCATAAAAAGAAAGATGGAATCCTTGCAATCTTTGATGAACAAAATTGAATGTTCATTAAGAAGAGATGACAATTGCCAGGGACAAGAAATATAGTAGCCGTCATAGGATGTCACTTGGATTTAGTTTCATAAGAAATATGGCAGCCGTCATAGGGTATCACTTCGACAGAGTTTTGGATATGTTTGTTCTATAATTACATCGAATGTTAGGTTGGTTCTGTATTTTTAGCTATTTTATTTTAAATCACTTTGTAGGTACTGAATCATTTCAATAACATGTATGCATTTTCAAGTGTTTTCTTTACATCATAGGATCAAATCAGTAAAACAGTTGTATAAGACGACACAGAACTACAGGTATGGAAACCTATCATACAACATTGTAACGCATTAAACTAATTTAGAACACCTTTGTCATGAGTCTATAACTTTATCTGAAAAATCAGAATGGTGATTATTAATGGAAGTTGAAACAGTAAATCTTTTTAGAGAATTATCTACGGAGTCCCATGGACCACCACATTGGACTGCAGAGTGAAGCTTTGAAAGGTGCTTTAATTAGCGAGGATGTTGCACAATTTTGACTAAAAGAATCAGAACTCTCTATTATTGAATCTTTTTGTGGAACTATTTAAATTCTTGAAACAAAAAATAGGGCAAGAACATAATAGATAAGATCCTTTTTATTGCAATATTTAAGAAGTTTTATTATGTGTATTTCTATGAAACACAACCATCAGGGAATCCTGGAGTACCTGGTATGCCCCATCTCTGCAAGGATTGTCCTTAGTGAAGTCCCCTTCCTTCGGTAATATAGTAGTGATGGCAAGTGACATCTCTAGTGAAGTCTCCAAGTTCAGGGAGCATGGGAAACATATGGGATGCACCTTGTTATCACCTAAACTAGCAACCTAATAGAAAGTCCGACTACAGGTGCTATCTTTCGGGTAACAAGATGGGAATTGCCCCACTGTCACCTCAGTACAATATCCCCTTCACTTCAGGCCAATTCTAAAGGCCAAGGGGGGTATCTCTATCTACCAATAGTAGATCTATAAGAAAATCTCTTAGATGAATTAATCCCATGCAAGCTTATGATTTACTTCAATGAATCCACAATATGTATGACAATGCCAAGTACAAGAATTCCAACAAGTGATAAAATGCCTTAAGATAACAATGCAAGATCAATAGCATAAACTACAATCTAACCACTCAACAGAAAGGGGTAGGAGCTAGTGGATGTGTGTGCAAAATCTGATTTAAGGATGAACAATAAAGACAACTTCAGATTTGTATTAAGATGATTATCGTTCCAATAAATGACACTTGGAAGAGGCTACGTGAAATAAACCATTGTAAGCTGCTATTAAGCACTAGGAATGAAATCCGTTAGCATGAATTGATGGTGCAATGTGTGCTTTAGGTTGCAATGTGTGCTCCTTGGAC
>JASDQU010100864.1:213118-224522 GCA_032191745.1 Picea mariana
GCCTAGCCGTTGCTACACTAGCCATCCTTTTTCTGAGTTAGCATTTAAACATAAGTTGAAGAAAGAAGACGTCCTAGGCCTAGTTAAATCTACACCTAGGGTTTTGACTTTTAGGGTTTGAAGGGCCTTGCTCTTGCAACACTTTTCACCCTTAGATTTATGTTTTGAAGCTAGCTGTTTTGCCAAGGATATTTAAGGAAAGAGGAAGGATCATGAGGCCTTGCTTAAGCAACACCGGAATGAGCCTCCTTCCCTTAGGGTTTTGATTCTAGGGCCCTGCCATTGCAGCACCATAGAACCTAACTCTCCAGTCTTTAGATTTGATTCTCCCGAGACCTTGCCCTTGTTTCTGACTCCATAATACCCTAAGGCACTAGTCTACCTCTCCAACGTTGAGCTTATTGTGCCAAAACAAACCTTTCAAGACTTTCAATTTTGAAACCCTAACTAACCCTAACGTCTAACTAGCCCTAGATTGATGATGACGTCATGCCTCTTTTGAGCTTTTGGTTGATATAAAACGTTGTGGCTTAATCATCTAGCGATAGACATTGATGTATTGATAAATTCCATTGACTTATTTGCAAAACGTTGACCTCCTTGTCTACCGTACTAACCCTAGAACAAGGCTGATGTCACCTCTAGTGAGATTGATGCAACAACCTTTGTGTATGAGCAATTGATGATATTTAATGCATTAAGTTAATTTGAGGATTAATCATTATCATTGGATGCTATATCATTCTGTATTTATTGAGAAGTAATATTATAAGCCTTTGACATTATTGCAATCATTGAATTCGTCAATAATTACTGTTATTTGTGCTCATGTACATTAAATATTGATAGTCATTGAAGTATTAACCACTGCATGTATTAGTTTTATTATTGCCTTGTCTCGCAAACAGGTGCCTCATCTGTGGTATCTTCATTTTGACTATCTTCTTGGCGGTAATATGTGAAGGGAAAACCTACCTTAATCCCTTGAGCCTTTTCCTTTCAAAACCCCAGATTGGTAGGGACGTCTCCCTTGGGTTTAGCCACCCTAAATAGAAAGAGCCCCCCATCGAGATGACAGTGGGTGGGGAAGCTCCTGTTATGCTAGTTTGACCCTTACCTTTGGCTGCTTGACCCAAACTCCAAACTGAGCGATAACATGGACTAATCTAGGTCATTGGTTTAGGGTTTTGGATTCCATTGGCTCCTATATGTATATTGTATTGTAAACAATGTAACACACATGAATGAATATAGAATATGTTGGTTTTCCCAGTTTGGTTTTTCAGGGGAAAAATCTCTGTGTAATGTTTGTATTTGTCATTGTATCTTTTCTATTCTTTTACTGGATATTTGTTTGCAATAGATATTGTACAAGGTTAGGATTTACATGCATGAACCAAAGTCTGATTTAGAGATCCTTAATGAACACCATACAAAAAGACTCTAACAATAAAGTAAAACTAAAATTTATAATCTGGATCAACTTGCCACAAAATGTTGCTATTTTGACTCTGCAAGATATACTTCATTAGCCATGAAACTTAATTCACAAACAAAAACTATCAAGGATGGATCAACACCTCTAAAACAAGCGTATGAAAAGTTTGGTTCAATCTTGAACCTTGCTGTCTACAATAAGACCCTGTTGTCAAAAAGAGAATTAGGCTTTGAATAAACTCAGAAATGAATGAAAACTAAAACTATCTCATGCAACCAAAGAGAAAACCCTAGTCTTACTTTCTTCTTCTATTCTCCATTGTCTCTTCTTCTCATTTAGCTTTTATTCTTTCCAAATAAGTTGAAGTAGTTCGACTACTTTCTTTAGTTAAGTTGATTTAACATAACTAATTAGTTTAGGAGAAATAAATAATAATAATATAGTAAATGGTCTTTAATTAATAATAACTAGGTAGGTGGGACCCCTTGTTACTCCCGTCATTTCTTCCTTTGAAATCATAAAATATAACACAAAAAGGATAATCATTTTGACCATATGCCACCCTTGTAGCTCCCTTAAATATCTTTCAAACTAGATATTTAAATATCAGAAATAATTTATATCATATCCAAAAAGAAATATATATGTCCACATTATCCACATTATGCACATAATATCAAAACATATATTGTTGTCCAAGAATACTAAAAACCACTAAGCACTGTCTTCATCAACTAAAATCATAAAAAACATAAACTAAAAACCATATTTGCCACTTTGTGAGGCAATTTTCCTTTTTTTCACTGTTCTTTGCCTTAGAATTCTCGGAAGTAGCCCATGGTTGATTAAACCCTTGGGGCTATATCTCACTGACCACATGGGAACAATCATCCTTCAAATGCATGCAGGATGACACAGATTTTGATGAAGCATCAGAGTGAGAAGAAGGGGAGGCAACTGTTTTTCCTTTTTCTTGCACAGGTTGGGGAATATCAGTTTTTATTCTCTTACTAACATGTGAAGATTGAACTGGCGAAACAACATGAACAATCTAGACATTATGATTGACAGGTGGTGGAAAAGGAAATGACATAGTGGGACAACCACGATGGTGAGAGACAGACTGATTTACGGTCTCTTGCTATCCATCATTTGTGGGGACTTTCGGCTGCAAATATACATGTTGAGGAACGAGAATACCAAGGATATTTTGAGGAGGCTGGAAAGGGGTTCTTTTTGGTTGAGGGTGCATTATTCCGTGGCCAACCCAACTAAAGAACCCAGCTTGGAACAACTGGTTCAATTCTTGAGGATCAACGTCAAAATGGATAGAAAATCTAGGCCTCTTATGGCCTCGATTCCAATTTCCCCTGCCTCTGTTATTTCGACCATCGCTGCCCCTATTGAAAAAGCTCATCTTGTAGCAACAATTCGTCAGTAATGAAGCTCTTAATAAACTATACATGACACTCTGAATACATGAATACAAAATTGGTTAAAAATTTGACACGAGATACATGCAAATCCATCCATAACAAACCATTCATTAATTGCCAAGTGAACAGGGGATGATAGGGTTCGTGGGAAATATGGAGGGAGTGTAATTAGCGAAAAGTGGTATAATGATAGGGGATAAATATACGAATACTGTTCAACAATTAATCAAACAATTCAACTGTGTAATAAAATATCAAAATATCAGTTACCAACCCTTGCTATGTTATCCATTTTTTGCTTCTACACAGACTTTTCCTTTTAAAATTATTTCACAGAACACAGATGCAATAAGTGAAATCGGGATTATAAGGGGAATGCAATTAGCAAAAATGATAGAATGATAGAGAATCAATATGGATACTGTTCAAGTGAAAACAAATCAAAACATGCTACCTTAAAGGAAATCAAAACATATCTCTATCTAGGATTCTAAGTTTAACAATGTTCCTTTTCCAAAACAATAATCCAAACTGGTATTTTCTTTGACAAATTTGCTTGTTGGTTTCCAAATTATGTTACAGAATAATCTATATGCCCGTAATTATTTAATCACAGTAGCCATTATATGCACATTATCATTATATGACAGTCATAATGAACATCATTGTAATCACTATAAGAAACCACAATAGCCTTTGAGCCATGACCATAACATTAACTTCAATACCTAATCCTTTAAAACCAATAGGACTACAGACAGTGTTGACAACCAACTCTTATCCATCATTTATTTAACCACTATTCAATACAACCAATCTGGATGTTATAACTCTTATTCGAGCCTCAAACATTTTGAACACATGTGTCACTTTTATGCAATCAACACAATGATTGAACCCAAAATAGCATTCAATACTTTGATCACAAGCTTCAAATAATTAAGTGGGTACAGATCTCTTCTAGAATTACCAAACAAGGAACCCAACAAAATCATGCCCAAGTAACCGAGCACGCACAATGCTCCCATCAACCTCAAATTGGAGTGAATATGACCTCAATGTAATAATTAGGGTTCAAGATAGTCATTGGTATAGACAATAGGCGATTCGACCAGAGAGCTTGGCGTTTGAATGGCACATACAACTTATTCCGTAGGTGCCCTATCACAATTTACCATAGGAAAGAAAGCATGCAACATTACCCTCGGTTGTATGGGTTTCAAAACAACAGACTGCACCTTTCAACAGAGAAACAAATGAAGCCTTACCCTTTAAACAATACTGCATAACAAGCAACCAAATATAAACCCATGCCCAACCAAAAAGCACGAATAATGCTCTCGTCAACTTCTGTGTAGCAATTCCCTTACTGTATAACATTTACCAAGCAACAGTGTCGATGAGAGCATATCAAGCAAGCTAACAGCTCAGGGTTTCACCAAGACAAAGCATAGACTATTTAAATCTTTCATCAGTTCACATTAAAACCCACAGGGTCGAAATATGGCGTGTGTACACTAGCCATAGAGACCAATAATGTTAATTCATAGGTGGGGTATTCGTAAAGCCTATATTTTTGGCAGACTGTGATAACCAATTTCAACAGAAATGCCAACCCGAATACAGAGCAATGGAAAAGCAAGCTCCACTGCAATCTTTATTCAACAATTCCATGTGAAGGATTACACATAGCAAGAACATCGCGACCATTTTTTTTAAAATGCCAACAGTCCAGAACAACCACCATAAGAAAGCAAGGATGCAACCACAAATACACAGTTCAAAACATCATAATAGCTTGAGAATCACATAGACCACGAGCAACTAGAGCCAAAATTTGATTCAAAGGGCAGAGTAACTCTCATGGATGGAAAAGTAAAGAAACACATACCTGGAAAAGTTCGCGCAAGGAAAAAAACAAGACTGTATACTTCCTCCACGACCAAGAAAGGTGGAGCAACAATAACTATTGGAGCCAAAACAATGCAAGAATAACTAGGGTGACGGGCTCAAGGGGAGTTTGAGTGACGTGCAGTAAATGCACGTCGCTTCTCCCTTCAGTTCTTCATTCAATTCTTAGTATGAACTGAGCCCATTCACCATAACACTACACCATTAATCAACCAAATATCCATTTTCCATATCACTTTTGTAAAGTGCACCACCCCTTGGTAATATTAAACTTCTTCAAATGACCACTTGCTAGAAACACGACCCAATGTGCAACTCATACAATGTGCATAACCATAGTATCAAGGGTTGAGATCACCCAAATTCTTGCCATGAATAATACAATATCAAAACCAAAATTTGAATTATAATTCTTTCATCCACAAGGTAGCATTATCATATTTTATGAGAGATCATCAAAACCACATAGTGCCATGTTTTAATCATCCAACCTACACATATTACCATAACATTTTAGACCACGACCATAAGCAAAATGAACTGTAGAGAACTGTGTCGCTACCATCACATAGACAAGGAAAAATATAAGCACTGCTTATCCACCATATTCCAATTAGTATAACAAGGGGGTCCCACCTACTAGTATATTATTAATATAAATAAATAATCAATCTTGGAAATCATTTGCGAGCATAACATTCATCATTGCATTTTTAAGCGTCAACACGCTACAAAACAACCAGGTTATTATGCAACACAACCTTGAAGAGATGCATAACCATTTATCTTTTGGACATGCATAACTCAAACTATCCTTTGCAAATTTCCAAAGAGGGCAGGACAAAATGATAGCCTTGATGGAGGAACCGTGTAAACACTATGGTATTCTTTCTCAATATTTGATGGAGCAAAGACATGGTAAAGATCCACCCTTATTTGGTGGAAATCATGATGCTACTGGATCTCAAGGGGGAAATGGAAATCATGAGGAGTCCATACATAAAGGCCATGTAGAAGGGCATAGACCGATTGAAGGTATGCCAACCCAATCTCACACAACTAGCAGGTCTACTCTGAGATCGTACATGCCTACCTTTCTAGATGCACAACGAAGGGACACTAATGCCTTGAATCAAGAGAGTTTAGGGGATGAATGGGAGTCTGCAGAAAGGGAGTACAACGCCATGAGCATGGGGTTCGAGAGAAAAGTTTCCATGGGGGAGTATTTCCACCTGAATTTTAAAAGAAGATCCAATGATCGTTATAGATGTGAAAATGAACTAGGGCGTAAGGCATGAAGGATGGAGTTTCCAACCTTTGATGGATCAAATCAAATTTGAACCACAACATGGGTGAAAAAGATGGATGCTTACCTCCAATTGAATACCATGGAGGAAGGGGATGCCATCAAGTATGCAACACTGCACATGATGGGAAAGACACATGATTGGTGGTTTCATGGGATGACCACCTTAGGACATGAGCATGTCACTTCTTATCGTGACTTCACTCAGAGACTCATTGACAGGTTTGACAGAGAGGATCCGTAACTTCATTTCAGGGAGCTTACATACATTAAGCAAACAAGATCAACTGAAGCCTTTATTGAGGAGTTTCAGAGAGTGTCAGTTATGGTTCATGATGTGTCAGAACCCAAATTACCAATGCTGTATATAGAAGGATTGTCTGAACCTGTGTGAGGATGGGTCAAGGATTTTAAGCCTGTAAACTTACAAGATGCCATTAAGTGCACTAGAGATCTAGTTGGGGCAACTAACTAAAATAGATTCATACCCAAGCCTTCCATCATTCCAAGGGGATGAGATACTAAACCAATGGACAAAGGCAAGGGGAAGTTGGATGAAGCCACAAGAAGAGAATTAAGAAGAAAGCAATTATGTTTCGCCTGCAAAGAACCATGGCAACCATGACATAGGTGTTTGGGCAAGGGTAAAATTTACTATATAGAAGTGGTATCTGACAGTGAAGAGGAGACATATGATGAGGAGGGTGGAGCTATCCATAATATGCAGGAAAACCACAGGGGGGAAGAAGAAGCCTTTTATGTGCTAGGTGATGAGGCATCCTTACACCATGATACATGACTCAAGAAGGTTACCATTGCTTCTATGAGTGGGGTGCCTGAATTTAAAACTTTTCGGATGAAGGTAGTTGTCCATGGAAAAAGGGAAACAATGTTGATAGATGGAGGAGCTTCTCATAATTTTATTGATATGGCTATGGTAGAGAGGAGACATATCCCCACAATTTAATTTGAGGGCTTCTTGGTTGAGGTAGCAGGAGGGCATACTATGGCTTGTGACAGGTACATTCCACAGATGAGCTTGACCTTGGGCATATACACCTTGGCACATGATTTTTATGTAGTGGATATTCCTGACACTAATATCATATTAGGTATAAAGTGGCTTAGCACCTTGGGGCCAATTACCACCAATTACAAAAGCGTGGAAATGTCATTCAACACAAGAGAAGGGAAGAGAGTCACGCTTAAGGGGATGATAGGGGATTCACCTAGAGTTGTGACATCCAATAAAATGCATGTAATATTTAGTCGAGAGGAGGTGTCTTATGCATAAAAATGTTTCATTATGGACACAAATGATGGAAAAAACAAAAATACCCTCCAGACATACAAAAGATCCTTCACATGCATAAAAGGGTCTTTGAGCCTATTCCTTTAGGTCAACCACCAGATAGGGGGTTTGAACACATTATAGAATTGGAAGAAGGGGCCAAACCAATAATCACTACACCTTATAGACACCCTAAGAAGCACACAGATGAGATAGAAAGCACTATCAAAGAATTGCTAGCCATGGGACACATCAGACCAAGTTCAAGCCCATTCACATCATCAATTGTGTTGGTAAAGAAGAAGGATGGGACTATGCGCATGTGCATAGATTACAGAGCCTTGAATAAGATAAATATCAAGAACATGTATCCCATTCCCAGGATAGATGAATTGTTGGATGAGCTACATAGTGCAGTATACTTCAAAAAAATTGATTTGCACTCTCGATACCATCAGATCAAGATGAGGGAGCAAGACATACATTATACAACATTCAGATGCCACTTTGGACATTATGAGTTCCTTTCCATGCCTTTGGGTTTGACCAATGCACCAACCACTTTTCAATCCTGCATGAATCATGTGTTTAACAAGCAACTAAGAAAATACTTTCTTGTTTTTTTTTATGATTTGTTGATTTACAACAAGACTTGGGAGGAGCACCTCAAACCTGTGAACAAGATCTTGGGCATCATGGAGAAACAGTCTTTATATGCCAAATAGTCAAAATGTGAAATTGGAATGACAAAGGTCCTCTACTTGGGACACATTATTGGAGCAAAAGGGGTACTTGTTCATCAAGAGAAGATTCAGGCCATCATTAATTGGCTCACACCCAAAACACTCACAGAATTCAAAAGCTTTCTCGACATCTGCAACTATTATAGGAAGTTTGTCAAGGGGTTCTCTCAACTTTGTGCATCCCTAATTGATTTGATCTAGAAGGGAGAATTTGAGTGGAGTGATGAGGCTCAGTCAACATTTGATAAATGAAAAAAGGTGATGAGTACTTGTCCTGTGTTACCTTTACCTTATTTTTCTCAACCTTTCATATTAGAGTGTGATGCATTTGGTGAAGGTGTTGTAGCTATCCTCATGTGG
Source organism: Picea mariana (assembly GCA_032191745.1). NCBI lineage: Eukaryota > Viridiplantae > Streptophyta > Pinopsida > Pinales > Pinaceae > Picea > Picea mariana. Next base: position 221,604 of record JASDQU010100864.1, read on the forward strand.
AATATGCATCTTGTTGCCTATGAGAGTCGCAAATTGAGGGGTCCTAAGCTACTATACATCATTTATGATAAATAAATTCTAGTCATAATGCACGCCTTGGCCAAATTCATAAAATATCTAGTTGGAGCGAAATTTGTGGTTAGAATAGACCATAACAACCTCAAGTACTTCCTTACGCAGAAGGAACTTAATGAGAGGCAACACAAATGGGTAAGCAAGATCCAAGCATACAAATTTGATATAGAATATGTCAAGGGAAAGAACAATGTTGTAGCAGATGCCTTTTCTAGAAGGCCCTCAACATGCTCCATGTCAGAGATATCAGTTGATCGAAAGTCTCATCTATTGGTGGAATACTCAAAAAACAAATTTGCATGTGAGTTGATGGATGGACAACTATAGGATGATAGATACATGATTATTGATAACATTATTTACTGCAAAGGGAGGATCTATCTAGTTCCAGAGTCCTTATTCAAAAAAAGGGTGCTTCAAGCATTTCATGACTCTTCATTAGCAGGGCATCAGGAATTTAATAAATCTTATAGACAAATAAGAGAAAGGTTTTCTTAGAAGGGCCTTAAAGGGGATTTTATGCGCCATATGAAAGAGTGTGTCACTTTCCAACAGAACAAAGATGAGCACACTCACCCTACAGGGCTATTACAACCTCTCCCTATTCCATAGCACAAGTGGGAGAGTGTATCTATGGATTTCATTACAGGTCTCCCCAAGGCACAAGGGAATGATTGTATATTTTTGGTGGTTGATCTCTTGACTAAATTTGATCACTTTTTCGCCATCTCCATGGACTTCAGCGCATCTCAGGTGGCATATCTATTTTTCAGGGAAGTCTTCAGGTTGCATGGGACACCCAAGACGATTGTGAGTGACAAGGACAACCAATTTATGAGCATCTTTTGGCAGGAATTGTTTAGGCTAGTGGGTACTGAGTTAACCCCCAACACTAGCTATCATCCACAAATAGATGGGAAAACTGAGTTTGTGAAAAAGTGGGTGGAAGGATATCTTCGCAATTATGTATCAGGGCAACAAAAAGCGTGGGTCAAGTGGCTTTATCTGAGGGAATACTGCTACAACACCACTCACCACATGTCTATTGGTATGTCTCCCTTCAAATCTTTATATAGTTATGATCCCCTTACTTTTTTTGAGATTTTGTTTGGAGATAGAAGGTCCCCTATGGGTAAAGAATGGATACAGGAAAGTCAAGATATTCTCAAAGAGATCAAAGGCCATTTGCAAAAGGCTCAAAACCAACAAAAACTGTATGCTGGCAGGCACGGGGTGGAACACACTTTTCAGGTAGGGGACTTGGTGTATTTAAGGCTATAACTGTACATACATGAATCCACTAAGAAAAATGGCATTGAAAATATCTAGCCTCGTTTCTATGGACCTTACAAGGTGCAAAGGAAAGTTGGGGCAGTGGCATATGACTTAGAACTACCACAGGGAAGAAAAATCTACAATGTTTTCCATGTATCATGCCTAAACAAGGCATTGGGACAAAAAGTTGGAGCTAATGAAGAGCTACCACCAGTTGATGAAGAGGGGCACTTGATTTTGATTCTCGAGGAGGTTTTGGAGCTAAGGGAGAAACAAAAAATGAATAGGGACATTAAGGAATACTTGGTCACACAAAGAAATTTGCCTATAGAAGATGCTACTTGGGAGAGTGAACATGTGTTACAACAAACAAGTTCATGATTGCTTGTGGGAAAGCAATTTCCAGTAGGGGAGACTGTAATGTTCCCATCTCCTTGACAAGAACAAAGGAGAACTTAATAGTCTAGTCACCCCTATAGACTATAGTCCAGTGGGCAATAAGGGGTTAAGAGGCGCTAAAGAGTCACTAGAGAACTTAATGTTACTTTATTAAAGTGATTTTGATGAAAGAAGGAAAAGGTTATTCGACTTAAGGAGAAATTAAAACAATAACTTTAGTGAAAGTAATAAAGCAAATCAACTGAGAATTAGAAGATGGAGGTATAGAAGAAAAGGACGCTTCTCTCACTCATTCATGTCATTTTTCTCTATTTCTTATTGAGCTATGCAACTTACTCTTTGAGGGTTTTGAGTAAACAAACCCTAGAGACCAAGAAAGAGGTGAAAGATCCCTCTGTTCCTGGTCCAAGCTTGGCCAAGGAGGTGAAATATTCCTCCCTCACCATTCTATCCAGCTACAGGTTAATTTCTACTATGAAAGAAGGAGGCATGGTGCAATTGAGGGTTTCTAGAAGGTTGGACGCATTGTTTTGATGAGATCAGTTCAATTTTAGGTGGAGAAGGTAGATACGAGGAAAATATATTCTGTGAAGGGTTTGTAAGGCATAGAGTTCCCTTTCTCATCTTCTGTTGGAGGGATTCTCTTGCTTATTATTTTTTTGTGGCTTTGGGAAGAATTTTTGAAGAGGGCACACTATTCATTGAGGGTGCATTGAGTTGGAGGCCTAGATCTGAGGGTTTGACTAAGGGATCTTTCCAGAGGCACTATATATCACTCGATCTACAGATGGGTAGTATTTTCCAGGGGTTTAGAGGCCATCTTCAAGGAAGCTGAATTTCTTAGCTTCCTTTAGCCAATTGGGGCGCATCATCACCAGATCTTAGGGTTTTAAGTCTTCAAGGGAAATAAATTGATCTTGTATTGTTCTACATGTAGCTACTGGAGGCTTAGGATATTTTATCTCTCTATTTTGTGGTATCCTGGTGGCATATTCAATCCATACTCCTTTATCTTACTATATTGTTCCAAATCTTGTGTATGGATATTAACTATTTATCTAAATAAAGGTTAGATATGAAGTTTTTTTTTAACGGAGACGGTTATGTTGCATTAGACGGCATTCTGGAATGCCAGAATCAGAGAGTTACAAATTTGAAGAAGGTTGGTGA